>CM069143.1:34392345-34442804 GCA_035221665.1 Okamejei kenojei
TGGACCTTCGGGTGAAGAAGGAAATGGTGATGTTTTGGGTGAGATCCTTCTTCAATCTGGGCGTTCATGCTTTTGTATCTTCTAACCCACAAACCAAAAGAAGTGACGAGGATTTGGTGGTCTGTGACGTTTGTGTTCCCGATCATGTGATTAATCATGTGGTGGAAGCATACGGGATTTGTGTTGATCTTGTTGTGCTGTGTCACAATTCTCTGGCAATTGCATACGATTCGCTGGGCATAATGTTTGCCTAACCAATCTTGTGTGCATCACGAATAATTGTTTCCCCTATTGAAGCCTATACAAAAAATTGGGTGGTGTTATTGGAATTGTGCAAATTTCCTATGGTCTTCTGATAAAATGTAATGGGTTTGTATTGCTTTCTAAGCCATACCATGAATGGCCCCCAGGACCAATAATTGCGGAATTTATTACGTCTAGTCTCTTTTAAAATCCATCTCCCACCTCAAAACACCGTTGACATATAACATGGGTGTTAACTCACCATCCCCCATTTCCTCACAATCACCACTCTTGTGTATAAAATCACAAACCACAATCATTTTTTATCGTCACATTGCACATAAAGTGCAAGTGAAATTAATTTGCCACATGGATTACAAGAAAAAGAACCCACCCAAAAAAAACACTAAAAAATGTTACTCAAACATCCACCAGAGCCCTCACTGTGGGTGGACAACCTGCACAAAAATTTGTCGCGAATCCTGC
The DNA here is from genome assembly GCA_035221665.1 of Okamejei kenojei. Lineage (NCBI taxonomy): Eukaryota > Metazoa > Chordata > Chondrichthyes > Rajiformes > Rajidae > Okamejei > Okamejei kenojei. The sequence goes on from CM069143.1 coordinate 34,393,075, forward strand.
TCCATTTACCCCCGTGATCGGACCTCCACCCCTCTGTCAGCCGTCCCACGCTGGCGGGCGCCATAAATGTTCAAGACAAATGTAAAATGTCCAGTAAGACCTGAATCGTGCCCTCCCCCACCCAGAGACCAGGCGCACATCAAGTTTGTGAAGGCCGGCAGGCCTCATGGCGGAGATTTAAAGTCACAGTCGCAACTAGAAACTACCGCATACTGCAGGCCGGCAGTCGGAGCTCCCCCTCCAGGGAAACCCCGCAGGGACCCCGCTCCTGAAGTAAGTTCCCCGTCGCCCCGTGGTAAAGTTGGCCACGGGCCGGCAGAATGGGCTCTTCTTCCCACGGGTCCCCACTACAAAGGATTCCCATGCCCTAGGACGGCCGCCGTCAGTAGCACAGCAAGACCGGACTTCAGATGACGCAAGGCCAGCAAACTAAGCTCTCCCCTCCGCTAGGACAAGGCTCGGCCCCGCCACCAACGCCGAGTGTCCCCGCGCCTTCGCCCACTGCTGAAAGCCGCCGGGCAGTCCTCCGGGAAAGGCTGCCACATCCTCGATGTAGCCACCGGTTAGGCGACATGGTCAATGTCCGCCTCTCCTTGGATGAGCGACCAAAGCGGTTTTCCCTCACCAAAGCCCCCAACACCCCACCCCCCCACCAGACACCCAAGAAACATTAAAAACACACCATTGGGACATACTAAAAGAACAAAAAAGGTAGAAAAAAAACGGAACACAGCTTGTCAAGCCTGGGCTGAGTCCGCCTTGCAGCCCCCCACCGCAACACATGCAGGGAATCAATGGGGTATAGTGCAAAGTAACCTTACCTTGGGGTGGGTGAATCCAAAACCAAGAACATAATTTTAAGGTTAGAAGGGTGCAAGATTTAATAGGAACCTTGGATGTGGTGACTATTTCAACTCAGAGGTTTAGGGAAATGGGAACAGCTGCCTAGAGGAGGTTGGTGAATCAGTACTATACAGCATTGAAAATATGGTTGGACAGGTCATGGATATGTGAACCACAATGGTCCCTTGTTGCCGGGTGAGGAAGGGTGATAACAGCCGAAAATGCGCTGATGCAAATAGTGAAACCACCCATCAGGATGAAATAAAGTCAAAGTCAAGGAGAGTTTATTGTCCATGTGTCCCCAGATAGACCAATGATAATTCTTGCGTTCTTACAGCAACACAACAGAATACATGATAAGCATAAATACAGAAACAGTTTCTGTGTGTCTATCTCACATAGACGATATATATATATATATATATAATTATATATATAAATATATATATATATATAACACAATACACATATAAATAAACAGATAAAGTGATAGTGAACACTAGTAACTATGAATACTACGGTTGGGGGAGGGACGGAAAAAAAAGGGATGCAAAGGACTTACGAAATTAGAGATTCACCAACACCAAATTTCAGTTCCAATTCCAAACCTTTCCCTGTTGCTGGGTACGATCTGTACATTTGCATGTCTCAGTTGCTGCGTACCTATGTTCTGTGTATCTGTTCATATCTCTTGTTTCCCTCTCCCCTGCCTCTCAGTCTGAAGAAGGGTCATCTATTCCTTTTCTCCAGCTTTTTGTGTCTATCTTCGGTGTAAACCAGCATCTGAAGTTCCTTCCTGCACATTCATGTACCAATACCCTTGTCTCCCGGCACTCAACTCATCCTGGAGCTCCTCCTTCATGAATTTTTTCTTGACCAAAGATACTAGAGGATACTACAGATACTGACTACGGGTGCTGTCTGTATGGTGTTTCTCCCTGCGACTGTATGGGTTTTCTCCAGGTGCTCCAGTTTCCTCCCACACTCCAAAGATGTACAGGTTTGTAGGTTAATTGGCTTGGTGTAAATGTAAATTTGTCCTTAATGTGTGTAGGGTAGTGTTAATGTACGGAGATCGCTGGTGATTAATTGGCTTCTTTAAACTGTCCCTAGTGTATTGGAACTGCTAGTGTTTGGTGTGATCGCTGCTCGTTGCGGACTCGGTGGGCTGAAGGGCTTGTTTCCGCGCTGTATCTCTAAAGTCTAACAAGTCCCAGTCTGTTCTCTGGTGGATTTTTTTTTAAATGCCTTGATGATTTTTCCATGTGTCTGTCAATCAATAGTACTGAAAAATAGATTGGAGGCACAAGAGAGCTTGTGAGGCAGATACTATAATAACATTTAGAAGATATTTAGAGGGACAGGAGCTAAACATGGGCAGGTGACGACGAGCGTAGATGGGGCATCTTGGTCATCGTGGACGCAGTGGGCCAAAGGGTCTGTTTGTGTGCTGGATTCTATGACTTTAAGGACACTGCAGATGCTGGATTCTGGACCCTACATCTGCCCCACCTGGCTCCATCTCCCCATCATCTCTCACCTCATCTGCTTCTAACCAACTCTGTCTCGCCCCTCCCTCTCAAAATGGGACGTCATGCCTGCCCCATCATCTCAACTGGATTTTATATGTACTGGAGATAGACACAAAGTGCTGGAGTAATTCAGCGGGTCAGGCAACAAAAGGGTGGCTGATGTTTCTGGTTGGAAACCATCTTTAGACGATGACACGTAATATAAACATGTATATATGTATACATTGTATATGTATATCGATATCTACTGTTTAGTTTTAGTTTGAGAGATATAGCGTGGAAACTGGCCCTTCGGCCCACCAAGTTCAGGTAGACCAGCGATCCCGCCGCACATTAATGCTATCCACACACAACTGGAGACCAATTTTGCACATACATTTGAAGCCCAAATTAACCTACATACCTGTCTGTCTTTGGTAGTGTGGTCAGAAACCGACCAAAAGATCTCGGAGAAAGGAATGAAAACCAGGTGCGGAGACGGGAGAACTCCTTTCTGCACTTATCTATACCTCAACTGCTATGAAAGGAATCATAGTCATTCATAGAGCACTGGAGACAGACCCCCCTCTGGACCACCACGGTTCGCGCTGACTGTCATTGAGAATGTGAATAGTGCCCACAACAATCATTGCAAGGCTTTCATTCCAATTCGCACTCCCTGCTTATTACATTTGACTCCCTTCTGCATGTGAATCGGAAACACATTTCTGACTACATTTAAATTTGGATGTGGGGCCAGCCACGATCTTGGTCTGGGTGGTTCAGTGGTTTTTTTTCTTTGAAATACATTTCCTTCTCCAAGGCTAACAAAACGGTCAGATTTGATGTAGTTTTTAAACTTCATATATTGCTAAGATTTTTGCATACTTGCTTCAAAAAGGGATTCCTTATACTCCAGCTATTGACACTAAGTACACCTGCTGTAGCTAAACAAATACGAAATCTCGTGTAGCATCTGCCCTCTTTACCCAGTTTATAGTCACGTTATCGAATAGTCAATGATTTACTGATACCATATAAAATGACGTACTTTCATCCCTTCTCTCAGCTTTAAGAGTTATCCACTCATTTCCTCCAGACATGAAGTGATGTGTTAATATCGTCCCCTTGTTGCAGAATATGGCTGAGCAATTTTCTCAGAGTTGGGTCGTACAGGGTACTGCAAGTCAAGTTGTCATGTGTCCCAGATAGAACAATGAAATTCTTGCTTGCAGCAGCACAACAGAATATGTAAACATAGTACTCCTGTAAACAATATAATAAACATATGTATATGTGTATCTGTGAGTATGTACGCACACGCGTGCTCCACTCTCGCTCTCCTCGCCCCCCCCCCCCCTCTTATGTGAGGGTGTAGTGTTTAATAGCCGACTGGCTGTAAGGAAGCAGCTGTTTCCTGAACCTGGGACGTGTTTCCCCGCACGCTCCTTGTATCTTTTACCCGATTGCATGGTGTGGGTCGCTGAATAGCTGGCTGCCTTTTTGAGGCAGCGATTGCGGTCAATCCCATCGATGGTGGGGAGGTCAGAGCCGGAGATGGACCGGGCAGCGGTAACAACTATTTGCATTTTCTTCGCTCCTGGTCATTCAAAGTTGCCGAACCAGCCGTGATGCAACCAGTCAATATGCTCTCTACTGTGCACCTGTAGAAGTTCAAGACAATGAACATTTTTTTCTCTGACATACTAAATCTCCGTAATCTTCTCTCCCAAAGTAGAGGCCCCCCCCCGTGGATGTGTTTTCTTTAGAAATTGCATCAGATGTACTGGTCAAGGAAAGATCCTCAGAAATATGCAGCCCAGGAATTTTTTGACACTCTCTGAAATCTGAAAATAAACAGGATTGTGGGTCCCCCCCCCCCCCCCCAACCCCTCATCCTTCCTCTTCCAAAGTCAATCAGTTTCCTTGGTCTTACTGATTTGAGAGCCAGGTTGTTGTGTTGGCACCATTTGGTTAATCGATCGATCTCACTGCTATACTCCGACTCATCACCATCTGTAAAATTCGTCCAACAATGGTGATGTCGTTGGCGAGCGTGAAGATGGAATTCGCACTGTGTGTGAGTCAGAGCAGGGGCAGAGCACGTAGCCTTGAGGTGCTCCCGTACTGATTGTTATTGAGGAAGAAGTGTTTCTGCCAATTTGAAGAGACTGTGGTGTGTGGATGAGGAAGTCGTGGATCCAGTTGCATCCAGAGGGATGCCGCAGCGACCCATTTCCGTGAGCTTTGTTAATCTGCTTGGGAGGGAATGATGGTTATTGAACGTCGAGCTAAAACAACAGCTTGACCGGAGTCTGAAGAAGGGTTTCGGCCCGAAACGTTGCCTATCTCCTTCGCTCCTTAGATGCTGCTGCACCCACTACGCTGAGTTTACTCCAGCCTTTTGTGCACCAACAGCTTGACGTATGTGTTTTTTGTCCAAGTGGTCCAGTGGGAGAGGCAGATGCCTGGTTTACAGAAAAAAAAAAAGCTAAAGTGCTGAAGGACCTCAACAAACCAGGCAGCCTCACGGGTCTGGAATTTAATCTTTGGCCGTAACACTAACTTTCCTGTAAGACACAAAGCGCTGAGTAACTCAGCGAGTCAGCATCTCTGAAGAAAAAGGAATAGCTGACGTTTCGGGTCGAGACTCTTCTTCAGACTGAGAGTCAGGGGAAAGGGACACAAGAGCTTTGATTTGTTCTTTTACATATCTCTCATTCATTTTGTTCTGTGTAGCTTTCCATATCTCTTGTTTCCCTCTCCCCTCCATCTCTCATTCCCTGAGGAAGGGTCTCGACCCAAAACATCACCTATTTATTTTCTCCTGAGATGCCTGCCTGACCCACTGAGTTACTCCAGCATTTTGTGTCTATCCTTTGTGTAAACCAGCATCTGCAGTTCCCTTTCCTGCACTCCCATTTCTTTCTTTCCCAAATCCTTGCCTCCCTTGTTGTAGATGAAGTGCCTGAAATCTGTGCCTTAAATATATTCAGTGAGTCCACCCCCTCAATGTTCTAGGGTCGTTCTAGTACTCACAATCTCTTTGAGAGAGGGCAGTGCTGCTCATCTCTGAATGACCCTACATTATTCTGAAACTATGCCTGTACGAAGGTTTCATCCTTAGTCTCCACCCTGCCACCCTTTCTCACAATCTTAAATAGCATCAAATTTCAGAAACGTTTCTTCCCGCTCGCTGTTTATCAGCCTACTGGGAATTGTCCTCAATCTTTAGCTAAGGCTGTAGCGTTGATCGTATCAGCCTCTCTCATTGCGGGCCTTGGACCTTTTCTTTGTATCTGCAGTATTACAATGCCGTAACACAATATTCTGCACTCTTGGTATTTTTCTCTTTGTGCAAGGGTTTGATTGAACTCGAGTAAGGTGTGATTTGACTGGATAGCACGCATCCAACGTTTCCACTGTATCTCGGTAGGTGACTATACTAAACCCATACCAATAGCAATATTGGGGGTTTTAGAGATACAGCGCGGAAACGGGTCCTGCGGCCCCCCTGTGCCAACCGGTGATCCCCCCGTACACACCTGCACGGGGCCTATCCTACACACAACTAACTACAAATTTACAGAACCAATTAATTAACCTACAAACCTCTAGCGTCTTTTGGAATGTGGGAGCAAAATCAGAATAGGGAGGAACTCAGGGACAACCCACGTAATCACAGAGAGAACGTACAAAGTCTGTACAGACCGCACCCATAAAGTCAGGATCGAACCCGGGTCTGTGGTGCTGTAAGGCAGCAGCTATTCCACTATGCCACTGTGCCGTCCACTGACGTGTAGTTCAACAGAGCGCATATAGTTGGGGACACTGAATCTTATGCAGTTGCCATCGACTTGTATGGGAAATTTATTAATGGGCAACCGTGTCCTTGGCAAACTAAAGTGAGGTTTTCATTGAGCGGATCATCTTGCTTCAGCCACTGTTGCCAGCACTGGCTTGTTGACGCAGCGAGTGGTGAGTGCCTGGAATGTTTTGCCTGGGGTGGTGGTGGAACAAAGTACGATAGAGACATTTAAGAGGCCTTTAGCTAGGCACATGGATATGTTGTGAATGGAAGGGTAATTGAAACATAGAAAATAGGTGAAGGAGAGGCCATTCAGCCCTTCAAACCAGCACCGCCATTCATTGCGATCCCCATATCCCTTGACTCCACTAGGCCCTAGAGCTCTATCTAACTCTCTCATATATCCATCCAGTGATTTGCCTCCACTGCCCTCTGTGGCAGGGAATTCCACAAATTCACAACTCTCTGGGGTGGTGAGAAAGTTTTTTTCTCACCTCAGTCTTAAATGGGCCTCCCCTTTATTCTAAACTGTGGCCCCTGGTTCAGGACTCGTCGCCCAACATTGGGAACATGTTTTCCTGCATCTAGCTTGTCCAGTTTCTTTTTTTAAATATAATTTTTAACATGTCCCCCTCTATAAGGATCCCCCTCATCCTTCTAAAACTCCAGTGAATACAAGCCTAGTCTTTTCAATCTTTCCTCATATTACAGAACCGCCATCCCAGGGATCAATCTCGTGAACCTACGCTGCATTGCCTCAATCACAAAGATGCCCTTTACTCAAATTAGGAGACCAAAACTGTACACAATATGAGTCCCATGTGCAGCAGCGGAGATTAGTTTAGTTTTGACCTCGTGTGTGGCGCAGACATTGTTGGATGACGGGATTGCTCCTGTGCCGCCCTGTTCTATGTTCTAACTGTAAATACGACACTGACGGCACGGTGGCGCAGCGGTAAGTTGCTGCCTCACAGCGCCACAGTCCCACGGTTTGACCCTGGACTATGGGTGCTGTCGGGAGGGGGGGGGGGGGGGGGGGGGGGGGGGGGGGGGGGGGGGGGGGGGGGGGGGGGGGGGGGGGGGGGGGGGGGGGGGGGGGTGGGGGGGGGGGGGGGGGGGGGGGGGGGGGGGGGGGGGGGGGGTACGGAGTTTGTACGTTATCTCCCTGTGAACTGCCGGGGTTTACTCGAAGGTGCTCCGGTTTCCTCCCGTGCTGCAAAAACGTGCAGGTTTGTAAAGGTTAATGAGCTTTGGTAAAATTTGTAATTTGTCCCCAGTGTGTAGGGTAGTGCGAGTGTACGATGTGATCGTTGGTCGGTATCGGTGCAGACTTGGTGGGCCGAATGGCCTGATTCCATGCTATATCCCTAAAGTAAAGCTCTAAAAAGTGGCTCTTCTGCCCAACAAGTCGATACACGTTCTCAATGTTTTTCCCGCACTCCCATCAACTCCCTCGGATTCTAAACCGCTCACCCACACACGTGGGACAATTTACAGTGGCCATATAGTTGACCCTTTCATGAATGTGGGAGGAAACAGAAAAATCCAGAGGAAGCTGCATCATCATCGGGAGAAAGCGATAATCCCATGGAGACACTACCACAGGTCCACGGGTGAACTCCACTCACTGGACCTGTGAGGCAGCAACTCCGCTGGCTAAATCACTGCGCCAGCTTCTGTCCAAGAGGACTGCTAAAGGGGAGAGCACTTCCGTAAACAGACTCTGTTTACTGAGTATTTTTAACTTTATTATTTGCCATGATTCACAAGCCCTGCCCGTAAGATTGGCCCATTGAATGTTGAAGAGGTGGCAATAAACATCACATTTAATTATGTTTAAATCAATCATCGATTTTCAATGTTCAGTCGACCGTCTCGTCGGTAAACGTTCATTCGCAACCAGCCACTAGTTTATTTCACATGTCACGCGGGGTTGTAGGAACAGAATTGGGCCAATTCCCGCCCTCGTTTTTACTCCGCAGTATCAATCATGGCTGATCTATCTTTCCCTCTCAACCCCATTCTCCTGTCCCCCTCCCCATAGACCCCTGACACCCTTACTAATCGAGAATCTGTCAATCTCTGCCTTAAAAATACCCATTGACTTGAACCGCCAGCCTTCTGGGGCAATGAATTCCACAGATTCAATACCCTTAAATTTAGTTTAGTTTAGTTATTTGTCACGTGTACTGAGGTGCAGTGAAAGCGTTTTTATATACTTGCTATCCAGTCAGCGGAAGGAATGGAAGACTTGTGACAAGGCACAGTGAGATTCTTTGCTAGCATACCCAAGTATACAAATAGCAGCCACCTACGGCGCTGACAAAGTTACAAAGTCTTGAAGAAGGGTTTTCGGCCCGAAACGTTGCCTATTTCCTTCGCTCCATAGATGCCAGTCAAAGAAGGGTCTCGACCCGAAACGTCGCCACCAGTCTGAAGAAGGGTCTCGAACCCGAAACGTCGCCTATCTCCTTCGCTCCTTAGCATGCTGCTGCACACCCGCTGAGTTTCTCCAGCTTTTTGTGTACCCTCGGATTCTCCAGCATCTGCAGTTCCTTCTTTAAAAGTTTACAAAGTCCGCTGCTCAATCCTTTGTTCTCTGGACCCTAATGAATAAGGATTATACATGATTACAGTCAGGCAGTCCACTGTGTACAGAACTGATGAAGGGTGGAACGCTTAGTGCAAGGTGAAGTCTGCGTGGAGTTGCTTGCGGTTTAAAAGAGTGTAGCAATTGTAATTAATTAATGCATATCCCTTCTGGGACCAGCACGCAGAGAATCCCCTGGCCCAGGCGCCATCTTCCATGCTAATACAATGCTTTCGTAATGGTCGAGTATTGTGTTTCCAGAGAGAAACAGAGTATTTAACATGGGTGTTTAATGTATTATGTGTTCAGTTGTTCCTGAGCAGGGTATCATTCGTTTCACGTGTATTTGCCCTTGGGACTGTTACAAGTCAACAAGGAGCTTAAACATAGTTGCTTGGGCAGCTTTACAGCCCAGTGGTTTGAAATTTTAATGTTTCTCACCAGGTAGCCCCGGCATTCCCCCTCTCTCTATCCCGCCCCCACCCAAGTTGCATTAGCTTCTCATTTTCACCCTACAAACAGCTTACAAAGGTCTGTTTTCCTTCATCATCGTTACTTTTTGCATATCTTTCATTCATCCTTCTTTATCTCACACATCACCGTCTCTTATCTCTCGTTTCCCTTATCCCGAGCCATCTGAAGAAGGGTCTCGACCCGAAACGTCACCCGTTCCTTCTCTCCAGAGATGCCTGCCTGCCCCGCTGAGTTGCTCCAGATTTTTTTTTGTGTCTGTCTTCAGCTCAAACATATTGGTGACAACCTCATTTTTGTTTCCAAGACCATGGGGCAAATCGACAAGCCAACAACTTTAGACTTCAGAGATGCGCATGGAAAACAGGCCCTTCAGCCCATCGAGCCTGCACCCGACCAGCGATCACCACTTACCACCAGCACTATCCCTAACAGACTGGGAGAACAATTTACAATTTTACTGCAGCCAATTAACTTACAAACCGTACATTTTTGGAGTGTGGGAGGAGAACCCGGAGCACCCCGGTGAAAACCCACGCGGTCACTGTGTGGAGAATGTGCAAACTTTGCACAGACAGCACCCCGTAGTGACAAGAAGTATAACCCGTGTCCCTGCCACCTGAGACCATGCGCCACTGGCCATGGTGTCTCTCTGCCACTCTGCCATTGTGCCACTGTCCAACCCACATCACTCTCACACAGACATGTAAAGGCACACGGAAAGCCATTTGACCCACTGGGTCGGCAAGCAAACACTCATTTACACACATTCTAGGGGTGAGGCGTCCACCTGTCCTTCCTTCCTCTGACATCACAATTCACAACTCTTTTCAATCCTTTTGCTCACACCTTTTATTTTCATCTCTGGCTTTCGTCCAACCATCTGCCTATCAAACCCCACTTTGTGTGGTTCAACCATTTACCTGCCCTGCTTTATCCTGCCCCTCTTCCAGCTTCCCTCGTCGTCGTCGCCCCCCACCCCCCACCACAATCAGACTGAAGAAAGGTCCCAACCCGGAACGTCGCCTATCCATGTTCTCACGTGCACAAGTTCTAGGAGTAGAATTAGGCCATTCGGTCCATCAAGTCTACTCTGCCATTCAATCATGACTGATCTCAACTACCTCCTAACCCCATTCTCCTCCCTTTCTCTCCTCATAACCCTTGACATCCATTCTAATCAACGAATTTTCTATCTCTGCCTTATAAAATATCCACTGACTTGGCCTCCACAGCCCTCTGTGACAATGCGTTCTGCAGATTAACTACCCTCTGACAAAATAAGAAGATTCCTCCTCACCTTCTTTCTAAAAGAGCGCCCTTTAATTCTGAGACTATGACCTCTAGTCCTAGACTTTCCTAACCAGGTGAAGCATCCTTTCCCCCATCCACTCTATCTATGCCTTTCATTATTCTGTAAGTTGTTATAAGGTCCCCCCTCAACCTTCTAAACTCCAGCGAGTAGTGGCTTATTGCTTTCAAGCGCTCATCATTTATGTTGAACCCACTCACTCCTGGAATCATTCTTGTAAACCTCCACTGGACCCTCTCCAGAGCCAGCACATCCTTCCTCAGATATGTGGCCCAAACTTGCACACAATGCTCCAAATGCGGCCTGACCAGCATTACATCTCTGTTTTTTTATTCCAGCCCTCTTGATATAAATACTAGCAATGAATTTACCTTCCTTACTACCCATTCAAATTAACTTTTGGGAGTCCTGCACCAGCACTCCCAAGTTTTCCTTTGCACCTCCAATTTCTGGATTCTCTCTCCATTTAGAAAATAATCTACGTCCTTCTATTTATCACCAAATGCACGACTCTGCCCCTGCTACACTGATTTTCATCTGCACACATATTATACACACATAATGATGCATAATTTATGACTAATATATTATAAAATATTAGAACAGTACTGTTCTATTTTCAATGTCAAAAGCAAAACGTTGTAAAGGTGAGAAATGTTTGCTGCTTGCTTCTGCGCGGTGATCCATCACCATTATCCTTTTTCATGCCCTGTGCTCGTCTCGGTTCACTATGTGGACACCGTCACAAATGAGCCACTTACTGACTATCCCTCACTTGGTATGAGCAGACCCCAGACCAAGCAGATACTCCCAGGAATTGCCAAAATAACCACCATTGCCCCACCGGGGGGGGGGCCCCCCGGGCACCCCCCCCCCCCCATACACACACACCTTCAGTGTACTGTTACAGTTTTAAACATAGAAAGAACTAAACATTAAACTTTAAAATCGTCATTGATCAAACTGTATCCTGGTCTAAAGATTATGTCAACTGTGAAATTATGCAAGGATTTCTTACCACTCTGGTCTGTATCAGGTTTACAGTCTAATACAGCCTCTGTCCTCACTGTTATCCTACTTCTGACAATAGCTTCCATTTGTGCGGTGCCATCTGCATAAAATATTTCCACAGAGATTGACCAGAGCGTTGTCCAAACAAAATTGATGGTGTAGAACACACAGTGTATGGAGTAAATCAAGCGAGTCAGGTATCATCTCTGGAGGGCATGGATAGATGTCATTTCAGGCTGGTATTCTTCTTCAGACTCCAGGGTTGTTGTCCGACTACAGTTACTCGAGCACTTTCAAGATTCCAGCATCTGCAGTTCCTTACATCATAGAGTCATAAAGCATGGAAACCGACCCTTCGGTCCAACTTGCCCACACCGGCCAACATGTCCCATCCACACTAGATCTAGCTGCCTGCATTTGGCCCATATCCCACTAAACCCGTCCTCTCCATACAGTGGCTTGCAAAAAAAGTTTTCAACCCCCTTGAACTTTTTCACATTTTGTCATGTTACAACCACAAATGTAAATGCATTTTATTGGGATTTTATGTGATAGACCAACACAAAGTGGTGCATAATTGTGAAGTGGAAGGAAAATGTTACATGGTTTCCCAACTTTTTTTATTACAAGTAAAAAACGGAAAAGTGTGGGCGTGCAAAAGTATTCTGCCCCCCTGAGTCAATACTTTGTAGAACCACCTTTTGTTGCAATTACAGCTTAAGTCTTTTGGGGTATGTCTCCTACCAGCTTTTGCACATCTAGAGACTGACATTTTTGCCCATTCTTCTTTGCAAAATAGTTTTTCAAGCTCAGTCAGATTGGATGGAGAGCGTCTGTGAACAATCAATTTTCAAGTCTTGCCAGAGATTCTCAATTGGATTTAGGTCTGGACTTTGACTGGGCCCTATCTAACACATTGAATCTTTGATCTAAACCATTCCATTGTAGCCTGGCTGTATGTTTAGGTCATTGTCTGCTGGAAGGTGATCCTCCCGCCCCAGTCTCAAGTCTTTTGCAGACTCTAACAGGTTTTTCTTCCAAGATTGTCCCTGTATTTGGTTCCATCCATTTTCCCATCAACCTGACCAGCTTCCCTGTCACTGCTGAAGAAAAAGCATCCCCACAGCATGATGCTGCCACCACCATGTTTCACAGTTGGATGGTGTTGGTTCAGGGTGAAGTGCAGTGTTAGTTTTCCCCACACATAACGTTTAGCATTTAGGCCAAAAACTTCAATTTTGGTCTCATCAGACCAGAGCACCCTTCCTCCACATGTTTGCTTGTGTCCCTCACATGGCTTGTGGCAAACTGCAAATGGGGACTTCTTATGGCTTTTGTTTCAACAATGGCTGCTTTCTTTCTTTCCACTCTTCCATAAAGGCCCGATTTGTGAAGTGGCTAATAGTTGTCCTGTGGACAGATTCTCCCACCTGAGCTGTGGATCTCTGCAGCTCCTCCAGAGTTTACCATGGGCCTCTTGGCTGCTTCTCTGATCAATGCTCTCCTTGCCCGGCCTGTCAGTTTATGTTGTAGGAGGTGGATGGCCATGTCTTGGTAGGTTTGCAGTTGTGCCATACTCTTTCCATTTTCGTTATGATGGGATTGAACAGTGCTCCATGAATGTTTCAAAGGTTGGATATATTTTGATAACTAACCCTGCTTTAAACTTCTCCACAACTTTATCCCTGACCTGTCTGGTGTGTTCCCTTGGGCTTCATGATGCTGTTTGTTCACTAATGTTCTCTCTAACAAACCTCTGAGGCCTTCACAGAACAGCTGTATTTATACTGAGATTAGATTACACAAAAGTGTTCTCTATTTAATACCTAGGTGACTTCTGAAGACAGTTGGTTGCACTGGATTTTATTTAGGGGTATGGGGGCTGAATACTTTTGCATGCCACACTTTTCAGTTTTTTATTTGTAAAAAAAATTGAAAACCATGTATAATTTTCCTTCCACTTCACAATTATGTGCCACTTTGTGTTGGTCTATCACATAAAATCCCAATAAAAGACATTTATGTTTGTGGTTGTAATGTGACAAAATGTGGAAAAGTTCAAGGGGTATGAAAACTTTTGCAAGCCACTGTATACCGGTCTAAAGGTTTCTTAAATGTTGCGATAGTACCTGCCTCAACTACCATCCTCCGGCAGCTCGTTAACATATACCCACCACCCTTTGTGTGAAAAAGTTACCACACAAGGTTCATATTAAATGTTTTTGCCCCTACCTTAACCACACGGTTTCTCAATTCACTCTAGCCTGTAGCTGGGTGTAATCACACACACTTATGTACATTGTCAAAAAACTGACAAAAAATGTGGGTCGTCAAAGGAGAATTGGGGGAAATATCAAAACTTTGATTAAAGATGGGTAGCTCTTAAGGACTTAAAGGTGGAAAGAGAGGGGGATAGAAACAGATTCTGAGAGGTCATGGGTGTAATAGAACTTTTATACAGCGGAGAAACATCAAGTGCAGATGAACATACTTGGTTGGATTAAGTCACAGAACATCACTGGTTGGAATCAATACCTAAATTACCACACTGGCCCTCTGCCTATGGATTCCTGAAGCTGGGATCGCCACAGCCGCGCTCCCTGTGAGCATTGAACTGCAGCAGTTGAAGATTGAAGCTCCCACGAACACAATCTCCAGGGAAACTCGGTATGACGGTGAACGCTGACCTCGATCCTGGAAGCATATGAGTAATTCAAGATCTGCATAAAACAAAGAACATCGAACAATACAGCACAAGAACAAGGCCATCGGCCGATAAATGATTAGTGCCAAACTCAATGCCTACTTAAACTGATCTCATCTGCTTGTACATACTCCATATCCCTCTATTACCCACTCTTCCCATGTGCTTTCTAAAAAGCCCTTTAAACTTCACTCACGTATCTGCCTCCACCACGACCCCTTGCAATGTGTTTTCCAGGCCGCCACCAACCTCCGTGTAAAAAAAAACCTGCCCCACACATCTCCATTAAACTTTCCCCCTCTCATCTTATAGCTACGCCCTCTTAGTGTTGAAACATTTTCCACATTGGTGGAAAGGTTCAGACTGGATCACCTTGCACAAAAGATGTTTTGCCCTTGCATATTCCTGAATAAGGTTAAAGGGCAAGGCAGGCAGGAGTGAGAAACAATAGACTGAGGGTCTGGTCAGGAAAAAAACAGGAGGCAGGTATTGGCAGCTGGAATCAGGTCTATTCCTCCGCTTGGATGGCATAGATAGAGTGAATGCACAATCTTTTTCTCCAGAGTAGGGGAATCAACAACTAGAGTGAATAGGTTTTGGTTGAGAGGGGAAAAATTTAATGGAAAACCTTGGGGGCAATGTTTACACACAGAGGATAGTGGGTTATGAAACGAGCTGCCAGAGGAGGCAGTCGAGGCAGGTAACTTATAATAGCATTTGACAGATATTTGGGCAGGTACATGGATGTTTAGAAAAATATGGGGCCAAACACGGAGAAATGGGACAGGCTCATTTGGACAGGCTCGTATGGATAGTAAAGGTGTAGATGAATATGGACTAACCGCAGGTGCAGGTGGGACAAGTGTAGATGGGGCATCTTGGTTGGCATGGGCAGAAGGGCCTGTTACTGTGCTGTTTTGTGTCTAATTGTATTCCTTAGATCCACTCCATTAACATGCTACAAAAAGTATCACATCGACTGTGGTGATTAAAAGCTGTTCAATGCTTTGCTTGTTGAATGGAAACTAGGTTATTATCTGGTGCCATGTCACAGGATGGACCTTAGATTGAAATGTTTTCTGACGATAGTGAAAACAGATCTTGCATCATTGGTCAATAGAGGTACCATAAATGACCTCAAGCCAACTCAGATAAAACCAGTATGATAATATTGTTTTATAGACAGAAGTTCTTGTTTCCACTGTGTCTTTCCTTTAGATCCAACTTTTACAGTCAACGTATCAAATGATTGGTGTTGGCAGATGGTCAAATTCAAGTTCAAGATTCAAGAGAGTTTATTGTCATGTGTCCCCTGATAGGACAATGACATTCTTGCTTTGCTTCAGCACAACAGAACATAGTAGGCATTGACTACAGAACTGATCAGTGTGTCCATATACCAATTATTAAATATTTACACACATGAATAAATAAACTGATAAAGTGCAAATAACAGATAATACGTTATTAATGTTCAGAGTTTTGTCCGAGCCAGGTTTAATAGCCTGATGGCTGTGGGGAAGAAGCTATTCCTGAACCTGGTCGTTGCAGTCTTCAGGCTCCTGTACCTTCTACCTGAAGGTAGCAGGAAGATGAGTGTGTGGCCAGGATGGTGTGGGTCTTTGATGATACTGCCAGCCTTTTTGAGGCAGTGACTGCGATAAATCCCCTCGATGGAAGGAAGGTCAGAGCCGATGATGGAGTGGGCAGTGCTTACTATTTCTTTTTTTTTTTTTTTTTTTTTAATATTTTTTTATTGTAGAAACAGTATATACCAAGTACACTCTTATACGACATTGAGATTTATACAATGTATAAAATTATAACGTATTGATTATTCATTAGTACTATTTATGATAATTGTAGTATTATCCATTATACATTTCATTATTATTTATTTTATATAATTGGGAGTATATGTAGTATATTCCTAAAATAAGTAATACACTTAGATTTCTCAAATCATAGATATTCTTCTAATTACCAAATAGAAAATCCCCGCTAATTTAACTACGTAGTACCCAATCTTAAACAACATTTTTTTTTAATATTCATAATGTTATCAAAATATTAATAATGTTTGTATTATTGTTAATTTTATATTTCATAGTTATTGTATAATTGAAAGTACATAGTTTTATATAATTACAAGTTTAAGACATCTATAATCTTTTTCATACAAACAGAAATAAGTGTGTACATATTAAAAATTTATATAGTATGTTTCTATAATTTTTTCCTTAATTAAAGATAGAGAGATAGAAAAAAGAATAGAAAATAGAAAAGAAAGTGTGAAAAGTTTGATGGAGATTGAAGTATTACTAAGTAATCCAATCTTGGAGATACATTCATGATTTGTTATGTGTATTTCTTCATCCACTCAGATATTCAGGCCTCAGTCAAGTCCCTGCGCCGAACCGTTGTGACCCTGTAGATATTTAATATAGGGAGACCATATCTCCTTGAAGAGATCTAAACCTGTCCATGAGGACAAGTCTCAATCTCTCCAAGTGAAGTGTCTCCGTCATTTCTGTATTCCACATTTTAATTGTTGGGGATACAGGGCCTTTCCAAAATTTTAATATTAATTTTTTCCCAATTATTAAAGAATAGTCGATAAAAGTTCTATGATTCCTTGTAATTGTTTGTTCCATTTCCGGTACTCCAAGTATGATTAACTTTGGGTCATAAATCATAGTAATATTAATAACTTTCGAGATTATTTTGAATATTTCATTCCAATATTGTAAAATCTTCGTACAATTAGTAAATGAGTGTGATAGAGTTGCTTCCATGATTTGACATTTATCACATATAGGTGATAGTTTTTGGAAATATATTATGTAGTTTAGATTTAGAATAATGTAATCTATGTAAGATTTTAAACTGTATAAGTGCATGTTTAGCGTTTTAAAGAGCAATAATGTATATGTTGTAGGCTTTCTTCCCATATTTCTGGACTTATTATTTGACTTAGTTCATTTTCCCAGCGCTGTCTATGTATTTCCGATGATGGGATATCACTTTCCAACAAAATATTATAAATGTATGATATCATTTTTTCTGTATTTGGGTGTTTATTCAAGCATTCATCTAAAATTTCACTCTTTCTATTTCTAAGTTCTTGTGTATTTGCAGAAATATAGTTTCTGATTTGTAAATATCTGAAATATTCATTATTATGAAGCCCGTAAGTTTGTTGTAATTCTTGAAATGAAAGAAATGAGTTATCCTTATAAAGATCCCCTATATTTAGAATTCCTTTATTTTTCCATTGTATAAAAAGCTTTATCCATCATTGACGGTTTTTTTTTAAACGTAAAATTATTGGCAATTGTAAGAGCTAGCGGTATAAATTTTAGTTTTAGTGTTTTCTTTATTTGTTTCCAAATACGTATTTCCACTTTCTATTATCAAATTTTTCACTATAAGTTTTCTTAGGTACATTAATATTAGCAAATATTATAGAGCTAATTTCGAATGGAAAACAGTCTTCTCTTTCCATTTTTAACCAATTTGGTTTATTATCTATTTCTCCTAACCAAAAATTCATATTTCTAATATTAACTGCCCAATAATAGAACATAAAATTTGGTAAAACTAAGCCCCCGTTTATTTTAGCTTTACATAAATGTTTTTTATTTATTCTATGATTTTTGTAGTCCCAAATAAAGTTAGTGACTATTGAGTCTACTTTTTTAAAGAAATTTTTAGAAAGATATATCGGGATTGATTGAAATAAATATAATAATTGTGGGAGGAAAATCATTTTTATTGCGTTTATTTTACCTAACATTGAGATAGGTAAGCTTTTCCAATATAAGATATTTTTATTTAATTTATTCAATAATTCCTCTCCAGGGCGCTCAAGTTGCCGAATCAAGCCACGATGCAACCGGTCAGCAAGCTCTCTACTGTGCACCTGTAGAAGTTAGAGAGAGTCCTCCTTGACAAACCGACTCTCTGTAATCTTCTCAGGAAGTAGAGGCGCTGATGTGCTTTCTTGATAATTGCATCAGTGGTCTCGGACCAGGAAAGATCTTCAGAGATGTGCACGCCCAGGAATTTGAAGCTCTTGACCCTTTCAACCATTGATATAAACGGGACTGTGGGTCCCATTCCTCCACCTTCCAAAGTCCGCAATCAGTTCCTTGGTTTTGCTGGTGTTGGGGGCCAGGTTATTGTGCTGGCACCACATGGACAGTTGCTCGATCTCTCCTCTGTGTTTCCGACTCATCCCCATCAGTGATACGTCCCACAACAGTGGTGTCGTCAGCGAACTTGATGATGGAGTTCGCACTATGACCGGCTACGCAGTCATGAGTATAAAGTGAGCACAGCTGGGGGCTGAGCACGCAGCCTTGAGGTGCTCCCGTGCTGATTGTTATAGAGTCTGACGCATTTCCACCAATACGAACAGACTGTGGTCTGTGAATGAGGAAGTCGAGGTTATCGACTGAGGAAATCGAGAAGATGTTAGCAATGTAATTGTATTCCTGGATTAATGCTTCAGAGAATTAGGTCAAATCTCACTGACGGCAGCTGAGAACGTAACTCTGTTTAAAAGAGCATAAAAATGTTGGTAATTGTGAAACCTCTAGATTGTTGTTAAACCTAAGAATAGAGTTTTTTTTGGGGTTTTTTTTAAGAATACAGCGTGGAAAGAGGCCCTTTGGCCCACCGAGTCTGTGCCAACCAACGATCATCCAGACACTGCTTCTATCCTACACACGAGGGACAATTTACAGAATTCACCTACAAACCTGCAAGTCTTTGAAAATGTGGAAGGAAACCGCAGCACCCGGAGAAAACCCATGCGGTCGCGGGGAGAACATGCAAACTCCATGCAGACAGCACCTGTGTGTTCTATATGGAGTTTGTACATTCTCCCTGTGACAGCGTGGGTTTTTCTCCATGTGCTCTGGTTCCCTTCCACATTACAAAGACGCACAGGTTGTAGGTTAATTGGTTTTAGAAATTGTAAATTGTCCTTAGTGTATGCGAGAGTAACAGGGGTTAATGGCCGGAGTGGACGCAGTGAGTCTGAAGAGCCTGTCTTCGCACTGTATCCCAAAACTAAACTATACTAAATTTGATATAATGTGGCTTACTGGGCCAACACAGTTCCCTAGTCTTCACTTGGTCTCGCTGATGTAAAGGAGGCCACATCAGGAGCTTCAAATGTAATAAAGTTTGAGAAGGTGCGGTGAAGCTTTGTCCCTTTTAAAGGGTCTCCTGGGATCCCTGGATGGAAATGAGAGAGGAGGTGAAGGGACAGGTGTTACATCTCCTGCAGCAGTAGAGAGTCATACCTTGACATAGTGAGGTCTTGGGTCTACTCCAACGGCAAGATTATCTGAGAGCTGGAGGCCAGGCTCTACTGCACTCCTCTTCACGACTTTCCTATCAAATGGTCTTTTGTCTCCTTTCCATCTCTTGCATTTAGTATAGTTTAGTTTGGTTTTAGAGATACAGCGTGGAAACAGGTCCTTCGGCCCACCAACTCCATGCTGGCCGGCGATCCCCATACACTAACACTATCCTACAAGCCAATTAACCTGCAAGCCCGCGACCCGAAAAATCACTAAGTCTGAAGAATGGTCCCAATCCGAAACGTCACCTATTTTTTCCTCCAGAGATCCTGCCTGTTCCGCTGAGTTACTCCAGCATTTTGCGTCTATCTTCGGTATAAAACAGCATCTGCATTTCCTTCCTGCACCTATCAGTTGCCAGGCTTTGATCCATCCCCCACCTTTATTCCAATCCCCTACTAAAATCAGTCTGAAGAATAGAGTCCTGACCCGAAACATTGCTGTCCATTTCCCTCAAAGATGTTGCCTGACCCACTGAATTCCTCCAGTGCTTTGTGTTTTACTCCAGCATCAGCAGTCCTTTATGTCCAAGAATTAGTATGCACACTTTTAGACTTTACTTTTTAAACTTTACAGCAAGGTACAGCGCAGAAGCAGGCTCTTCGACCCACTGAGTCGGTGCTGACCAGCAATCACTTGTGCGCCAGCACTGTCCTGCATCTAGGGGCATTTTACAAATTTTACCTAAGCCAATTAACCTACAGGTACGAACCAGTACATCTTTGGAGTGTGGGAGGAAACTGGAGCAACTGGGGAAAACCCTCGCGGTCACAGGGAGAATGTATAAACTCTGTACAGACATCACCCAATGATAGAGTCAAACCCACGTCTCTGGCACTGTAAGGGAGCAACTCTACCGCTGCACCTTTTATATGTGGTTTTAAATAGTAAGATTAAATGAGAACTTACCAGTTCGAAGTTTGATCTGTATTTTATGAGGAGTTACGATGAGGGATTACGTGAAGACCCCGTCCAGCACGCATGCACGACATTTCTTCAAAGCAGCGGTGTGGATTCACAGAAAAACACATGCCCCTCATGAAATAAATATAGTAAAGAAAAAATAAGAACTTAATTACCAGTTGATCTGTATAATAGAGGGTGGGAACGGAGGGCACATAATCCCTCATCGTAACTCCTCATAAAATACAGATCAAACTTCGAACTGGTAAGTTCTCATTTAATCTTACTATTTTACTTTGGAGTCATGTGAGTGACTATGTGAAGACTTCAAAGCTCTGTGAATCCGAACCGTGTACCAGCTCATGCTTCACTCACTGTCTGAAGACCTTAGAGGGAGGAAGTATGTTATCACAATCAACAATAACCTGTTTGTGAAAAAAATAGGTTTATTAATGACAACAAAAAACAGAGAGCTCCCCCGGGCTTAAATTAAATATTAGCTGCAGACTCTAAAATTCTGTCTGCAAATGTAGCAGGTTCCGCCAGCGGCTTACAGACCTCCCAACTATCCCGCTTTTGGCGGGATATTCCCGCTTTTTAGGTTCCCTTCCGCCATCCCGATTTATACCCTAATTATCCCGCTAAATTCTTCCTCCCGTGGTGAACGCCGGCGCCATGTGTCCCCCGGTTTGCCGGCCCGCGCGATCAGCGGGCACTTTGCCGGGCCCCAGTGGCCGCGCGTGCGCAGCAGAGATGCCAACTGGTACGGATTTCCCGTAATTTCTACGGAAAATTGGCCAATTACCGGCGGTACGATTTTCATATCGTAAATCCCGGATTTTGCCGATTTTAAGTTAGCACATACTTGTGTGTGTTTGGGAGTGTGTGAGTGTGTGTGTGAGTGCCAGTGATGGAAATGGGGGGGGGGGGGGGGGGGGGGGGGGGGGGGGGGGGGGGGGGTACGCAGAGGGACGACGTTCTCCTACGTTCCAGTTTCCAGTTTCCATCCTGTGCATGAATTCCCAGCTTTATCCTGCGCTACTTAATCCAAGGACGAGTGAACAATCGGACAGATCACGGGCTCAGAGGCTCCCACGCGCTGAAGAGGTTTTCTCCTCGCTGGGTACACAAAAAGCTGGAGAAACTCAGCGGGTGCCGCTGCATCTAAGGAGCGAAGGAGATAGGCGACGACGTTTCGGGTTTCAGACTGAAGAAGGGTCTCGACCCGAAACGTCGCCTATCTCCTCGCTCCTTAGATGCTGCTGTACCCGCTGAGTTTCTCCAGCTTTTTGTGTACCCTCGATTCTCCAGCATCTGCAGTTTCCTTCTTTAAATATTTTCTCCTCGCTGCCCGTGCAGCTCGCCCCTCCCATCGCCTGCCGGCTCACTCAGCTGCGGGTTTCCAGATAGTCAGAGGCCGCTTCTGTCTCTCTCCGCATTTTGCAGCCCACTCACTCGCCCGGCTCCCATCCAACCCCCCCCTCTTCTCACCTCCTCCCCTCTCCTCCCTCCCCTTCCTCTCTCCCCTCTACCCGTCACAGGGGACGACCTTCTCTCAGAGGAGGCACGATCGTCTGTCTCCCCCCGACCCGGCCCGGCTCTGTCACGCTGGTGGGTGCGCTTACCTTTGCGGAAGCCACGATCGGCTGGTCACCCCCGCTGCTTTTCACTGTCCTCAGATCGCTCCATGCCTCGCTCAGGGCCCCTGCGGGCTGGCCGCCCCGCCCCTCTCCTCTCTCTCTCTTCCTCACTCTCTCACCCTCTCTCTCTGTCGCTCTCTCTCTCCCCCCCCTCTCTCCCCCCCTCTCTCCCCCCCTCTCTCCCCCCCCTCTCTCCCCCCCTCTCTCCCCCCCCCATGCTCTCTCCCCCCCATGCTCTCTCCCCCCATGCTCTCTCGCTACCCCCCCTCTCTCTCCCCTCTCTCTCCCTCCCTCTCTCTCTCTCCCTCCTCTCTCTCTCTCCCTCCCCCCTCTCTCATCCCTCCCCCCTCTCTCATCCCTCCCCCCCCTCCACTCTCTCTCCCCCTCTCTCCCTCCAACCCCCCACTCCTCCCCACCCCCCCCCTCTCCCCCCTCTCTCCCCCCCCCCCCCCCTCTCCCCCCCCCCCCCCCTCTCTCCCCCCCTCGCTCTCCCCTCCTCCCCCACCCTCACGCTCCCCCCTGCCCACCCCCAGCAAATTAATAACATTAATAAAATATCAAGGGGGACTAGTGGTTGGTGTGAATGGAACTGCAGATCAAAGATTACTAGTATCTTTGCTGCAGATCAGGCATGATATTCTTCCGATTTAAATCGTAATTTCGATTTTATTGTTTTCCTATTTTAATTTTTTTGCGCCCCGATTATTTGGTGGCCAATCAAACGACTGTCTCTAAGGGGGTTGCGTCCAATCACCGACCAGCTACCCTTAAAATTCCCGTCCAATCAATAAATCGGTCTCCTCCTCCTGCCCAATCAGCCGCCGTCTCCAAGGGCATTGTGTCCAATCACATAATGCGCTGGTCACTTGGCAGCCAATCAGTCTCCTAGGGGCCTTTTGATCAATCACCGACCTGCTTCCCTCACTAAAGCAGACGATGGCTGCAGCCAACACACACACACAGACAGAGACAGAGTCCCCCCCCCCCCCCCCCCCCCCCCTCCTTCCCAACCTCAGCTTCACGGAGGGTACACAAAAAGCTGGAGAAACTCAGCGGGTGGCAGCAGCATCTAAAGGAGCGAAGGAGATAGGCGACGTTTGGGGGCAGTTCCTTCTTTAAAACTCAGCTTCACGGACCCAGAGTACCCTTAGTTCCTAAACCCATTTCCATCACTGGAGTGTGTGTGTGAGTGTGTCTGTGTGTGTGAGTGTGCGCGTATATGTGTGAGTGTGTGTGTATAAACAATATCAAGACATATTGATAATGAACTCGTTCATCCAGTCTTTCAATAGAGCATTTTCAATGGTGAGTTAATACATGTTTATGTAATACCAACTAATGAACATACAGGTATGTTAATGTTAACATTATGCGCTATCGCTTGCCTGTGGGAGCCGCGCTTGCCATCATGCAGAAAAAAAATTGCTTTGCGCAAAAAATTACTGATTTTGTCTCCAAATTACTGATTTTTTAGCCTTATTGATTACTGATTTGTGCTCTGGAAGGTTATGGCATCTCTGGCGCAGTGGGTGAGGGTTGCCGGGCCCCAGTGGACGCGCGTGCGCAGTGGGGGAGGGTTGCCGGGCCCCAGTGGCCGCGCGTGCGCAGTGGGGGAGGGTTGCCGGGCCTGGCGCCATTTCGAGCCACGCCACGCCCGGCCCAGAGCCCGGGCGGCGCCGGCCCCGCGCGATCAGCGGCACTTTCTTGCCGCCACCGGCCGCTCGCGGCAGCCCCATCACCGGGCCTCCCCCCCACCCCCACCCAGTGCGCAGGCGCAGACCCGCCGGCAACCTGGCCAAGTGCGCATGTGCCGCACCCGCCCGCCGGCAGCCCGCTGATCTGCACCAGTGCGCAGGCGCATAGCCGCCGGCAACAACCCCAAGTGAGAGAAATGAAGGTGAGTCTAGTGCCAAGTTTATCAAGTTTAACAAAGAATTATAAATGTTTTCAGCATACATGTACCTTTTTTCACATTTTGGCATTTAAAATACTTCTTCACAATTTAGAATTTGTGACATGGGACCCCGAATAGGGCGCCGCGACATATTATGAATTTTCATTTAAAAATATGAATTTTGAGGGGAAATATTATGAATTTTGACAATCAAATGTTGGGAGGTCTGGGCTTATTATAAAAACCTTTAGAAAGTTCTTTCCGAGGACCATCCTGCTCTGGCCAGAATATGGTCCATAAGCACGTCCATTTGCCTAGCTGCCGACGTAGATGCAGCCCTGGTGGAGTGAGATTTGTAAACATTAGCATTGACTTCCCGCGGACTTAAGCACCTGCTTGAGCCACCTTGAAATGGTTTGGCTCGTAACCTGACCATGAGGCTTCTTGTGGCTTATCCATAAGGCTTTTTCTCTCCCTCTTAAGTTGTATGTTGTATTGTCTATGTAATTGGCGAGATGGGTCTTGGCACACAGCAGTGGGTCAGATGAATATGCCCGGAACTCCATGACTGGAGGCATGGTACCTGGTCTAGTTTGTTTGATCAGTCCCTGAATATGGAATGTGAAACAGTCCAATGACTCTGTCATGCTGTCCAGCCTCAGAACGTGGAGGGACTG
Organism: Okamejei kenojei; assembly: GCA_035221665.1. Taxonomy (NCBI): domain Eukaryota; kingdom Metazoa; phylum Chordata; class Chondrichthyes; order Rajiformes; family Rajidae; genus Okamejei; species Okamejei kenojei. The sequence goes on from CM069143.1 coordinate 34,417,811, forward strand.
TACCCTTTGAGCTGACACTAGTGCCATGAGCATGACTGATTTCAGAGTAAGTTGTTCCAGCGTGAGTGACCTGGGTGGTGGCCATCCCCTAAGGTATGTCAGCACAATGCTGACATCCCAGATCTGAGTGTACCTTGGTCTGGGGGAATTAGTGTTAAAAATGCCCCTCATGATTTTGACCACTAGTGGATGGGACCCCAAAGCCAGTTGTTCTGCTGCTGGAACCAAATAAGCTGACAACGCACTCCTGGATGTATTTATGGCGCTGTAGCTGAGTCCTTCCCGATGTAATCCAACCAGAATCTCCACAACACTGGTGGCTGCAGCTGTTGAGTAGGTAGTTCCTGTTTTGGAACAATACTGTTCCCATTTTCTTATGTTGGTCAGGTATTGTCTCCTGGTGGACTCCCAGTGGGATGCGGTCATCTTGTTGATGGCGTCCTCAGACAGTCCCAGGCCCAGTAGAGGTCGTTTTAGAATCAGTAAGCCGGGAGATTGACTCTGTCATGGCACAGGTGGACTAATGCCTGACACTGGGTGGATTAATAATTCTGGACTGCTGGGGAATTCCAACGGTGTTTGACAGCCATGTCGAGGGCCACTGGGAACCATGGCTGTGTAGGCCAGTCGGGTATTATCAAGATTCCTGAAGCGGAATCCAATTGAATCTTGCGTAATACCCGACTGATGAGGCAGAAGGGAGGAAAAGCATAAAAGAACATTTTCCCCCAATGCAGAGAGAATGCATCAACTGTGCTGCCTCATGCCCCTGTCCTCACTGTGCGAGTTGACCCACGAGGTACCCCGAGTGATAGACTCGTGGCTGCGCACGAGACTGCAAGTGTATGATCAAGTGTGTGGCCGAGTTCCCACGGGTATGTAATTGCTGCGATGTTGCAAGTTCCTCTCCCGAGTTAGCAAGTTCCTCTCCCGAGTTAGCAAGTTCCTCTCCCGTTACTCTTGAGCCAACCGTGAATGAAGGTATGGTTTAATAAAGCAACAATGTTAAAATACATCTCCATCCTGTGGTATTTGAGTTATTTCAGCGCGGCCGAGCATCTATTGATATGACCTACAATGGGAAAATGCGCATTCTACCAAGCATTTTCTTGTTTTTTTTTATGTTTTTAAAAAGGTATCTTTTTTGCAATGGATCTCTATTTTAAAATAATTTTAAAAAAAGGAAGCAGCCCGGGTGACTGACATTGAGCGGCCGTTGGGACCCGACAGCAGACACACACACACAACACACACACACACACACACACACACACACACAACACACACACACACACACACACACACACACACACACACACACACACACACACACACACACACACAGATAGACAGAGAGGGAGAGAGACACACACACACACTCACACACACACACACACACACACACACACACACACACACACACACACACCACACACACACACACACACACAACACACACAAACACACACACACACACACACACACACACACACACACACACACACACACACACACACACACACACACACACACAACACACAGCAGCTGGCCACCACTTCAGAGGAAGGAAGCAGCTCGGGTGACTTTGAGCGGCCACGGGACCCGACATCAGACACACACACAGATACAACACAGATAGGACAGAGAGGGAGAGAGACACACACACACAACTCAGCGGACCCAGGCAGCATTCTCTGGAGAGAAGGATAGAGTCGAGACCCTTCTTCAGACTTACCCGAAATGCCACCCATTCCTTCGCTCCAGAGATCTGCCTGTCCCGCCGAGTTACTCCCAGCATTGTGTGTGTCTATCTCCGGTGTGAACCAGCATCTGCAGTTCCTTCCCAATCCCACACTCTCGGCCCCGGGGGGGTGGATGGAGCATCACACGTGGACACATCCCACCCACCACCCCCAGACTTGCCCCCACGGCAGGTCTTTAAGCCGTTCATGTGAGACAGAGTGAAGTCCGACGGGGACAAGTGGGCAGAAAGGCCGAAGATAGACACGAAATGCTGGAGTAACTCTGCGGGACAGGCTGCATCTCTGGAGCGAAGGAAAGTCTGAAGAAGGGTCTCGACTCTATTCCTATTCCTTCTCTCCAGAGATGCTGCCTGGTTCCGCTGAGTTATAAACTCCAGCATTTTGTGTCTATCTTTGGTTCAGTCTTACGAGCAAAAGAAACAGATTATTAAAGTTCCCACGGTAGACTCACGAGACACTAAGATAAAAGCACGGGCCACTACGTTATTAAACAACTAGTTAAAATGTTTCCATTTTTACACTCGAACAGTTAATTTGAACTCGTGGAAAAAATCAAACATGTTTGATTTTTTTCACGAGTTATCAAGTGTTCCCGAGTACCTGCCCGTTAGCGCCGCCACGAGTCGATAAGTTGCTCGTGCGAGTTCCGACGTTCCCGCTACGTGATCACCACGAGTGGTGGGGGGGAAAACTCGGGGTCAATTCGTGGGCCAACTCGCACAGTGAGACAGGGGTTTTAGTGTCTGGTTTCCCAAGCGACATAGTTAGGTACCTGGATGGCAAATAGATCGATATCTGGGTGTGCCATATTGCTTTGTAATTTCAGCAAATATTTTGGGATTTTAACATCCATTCGATGTTATCGTTAAATTTGTGTGTGACCTGGTGTCCTGCCCACTGTATTTTGCTTACCTGGTAGGTAAGTTGCTGATAACCAAATATGTCTTTCGACACACCATTGCCAGATTAGGTTGATATCACATGATATCGACTTTACACCACCCATGTGGTTGATATAAGCCACCACCGTGGTAATTATCTAATTGTTATTGGACATGTGCATGATGCGTTATTAGATGAATATGCTTTTAGAACATATAAAATGCACCCAACATTTCTAAGTAGTTGATACCTTACCACCGTGTTGCTGTAGGCAAGAAGACTCAGTGTAATTAGTCCATCTGCCCCTGTGCTGGATTGCATGTTAGTTGCTCCCCAGCCCAAAGCAATCTGGCATCCGTTTGAATGGTTAATACTGGGTTGGTGGTTTGTATTATGGGACTGGAACTGAGCCTAACATTATTCCTTGTCCACCATTGTAACTCTGGAATGGATTATCAGCAGTTAAATTCATAACTTCGGGTCAAAGTGACCTTAGTTTTTGCTTTAGCTCTTTGCAAATTTTTTGATAGTGCAAAGGCCCAAATTGTACAGCTGGAAAAGCTGCTATCATTTTACAAAACAATAACTCTAGCTACCTGCCGTATGGTTTGGCTGATGTTTTTTCATTAGTTTTGTGCATGATAGTGCCAACTCTGATTGCTTTCCCCTTTGGCAGAGTTACAATCATGCGCGAACAGTATCAATCGTAAATCCAAGATAGTCCATGGTAGTGTGACGGTGTAAAATTGGATTTATCTGGATGTATGACTCAAACCCCCAAAGTTTCAAAATAAACGTTTGGTGGCTGCTACTGCCGAAATGGCTTCTCCAAGGTTTTTTTCCCTACTATTAAAATAGTGGACTAAGTACTCCATGACTATATGCTTTTGTTTCCTCAATAATGCCAAGGCGGGTTTTTAAGATTTTAGTGAACAACCCTTGGAGCGGAGGTTTAGCCCATTTGGTAAGGCTTTAAATTGCCATAGCTGTTTAATCCAGATAAACTTTAAGTATTACGATGTTCCTTGTGTATGGGTACTGAGTAGTAGGCATCTTTTAAATCAATGCTTGCTAGAAAGTAACCTCTAGAAATCAATAGTCTGGCTGTTTCAGCAATAATAGTTTCCATTCTATCGCAAATGTTGGTCTATATCTTAACAGAACGTTGTTTAAAGTAGTTAAGTCAATGATGATGCGACATCCACCATCTTTTTTAGTTTTAGTGAAAATATTGGACACAAATTCCAAAGGTTCATGTTTTGTTCTTTCAATGACACCTTTTGCTAGTAGCCTCATCAGTTCAGCTTGACCCTCTTGTTTCTCTTTGACTGAGAGGGTGAATACCGTTTGGGGTATATGCTGAAACTGGCGGCATGTTTTCATGAACAAAGTCAATTTGTAAAGCCATGAATGCTGCGAGTATATACTTGTCATTAGTGATAGATTCCCATGCATCCAAAAACAAGTGCAATCTTCCCATCCTGTTTCGTATGAGCCCCTACTGCACATATGCTGAGAGGAACCAGAACCCACCTACCTCCATGGTTACTGGTGCTTCTGTTCTTCTGCCTCTTCGCTGGATGATAGAGGTCTCTGCTGGGCTGTAGAGGGCTGCTGTTGATGTTTGATGTTGTTGGGGTGGTGCATTTTCCATGGGATCCGCCTCTGGGCCCTGGCCTAAAAAAGGCTTACGGGGAATGGTTGCGGACCCCGAGCTTTCACCATCCCATATGGTGGTCCGAGACTGGTGGACGCCGTGGGGTACTGCCGCCTGAGTTTGTTAGGTCTGCGGTTTATGGGTGCTCGGTCCCAAAACCTGCCCTCACGAGATCAAAGGTCTTGGATTCTTCCTCTAGGTCTTTCATTTTCAACCTTTTTCAGGTTTTTCTTTCGGAAGGTCCTTCCCCAAAGAGCAGAATTGGGAGGTTCTGAACCCGGTGTTTTGCAAAGTCCCAGCAAATTTAGGGTTGAGGGCAAGCTTGATGATTTCCTTCCGTAAAATTGTTTATATCTCATATTGAGTGGTGCACAGCTGAGCTAATGTGTCTTGCTGCTGATTTGTGGAGATGTCCACACCATCAATGTACCGGCATATGGGATGTTATTCCTGCAGTCAGGAGTTTAAGGATTTTCTGCAGTGCTTCACTTCTTTCAACTCCAGGTTCCTGATGTTCTGCCCCAAATGTCCCCAAAATTTGGCTGTTAACAGCTGGAACATTCAATGATGTACAATTTTCTGGGGCTTTGTATATTTTCAAGACCACCTCATTGACCACCTGTTCTTGTAGGGGTTTTTGAGGACAGGTGGTCAATGCTGGCTGCAAGTTTTTGGCATCTAAAGGCCGGTCCGACCCGCTCGTGGAATGACCACATAGCGGTTGACCACACCCATACATCTCTTCCTGATCCTGACAACACCCTGCGTACTTAAACCTCTCCCGGACATCTTCAGTCCAGCGACCCCTCTTCTTGACCAGGCCCAGGCCTGGTCACCAATGCTGCCATCAAAAGAAGGTGAAGCAATGGCCAGTGCCGTAAAGGGCACTGCGGGAGTGCCTGAGCTCCCTTGGCGAGTCTGCTGCTGCTCTCTCAGCAGATCTCGCTGGAGCAATTGCTCCATAAGCTGTTTCCATTCGGCTTAGGCGGCTGCCTGTGTCGCTCTCGAGCGGTGTGGCATCCTTTCATCCGAATCATCAGATACTACCCCCCTACCACCGCCCCGGTTCTTTAACCCAAACTAAAACCGGCTGCAGGTACCTCCACCTCCAGCCCGCCAGTCAGGCTGCACTAACGGTGCAGGGCTCGGCTGGTAGTTATTCCTAGCCGCCTCTTGCCCCCCCCCTCACAAAAGAACATTCCCCCTCCAACGGAAGACGGAACAGGGGCGGAGCTGCAGATTTCTTCCCTCCGGTCTTGATCTCATTCTCTCTGGAACATAAAGCAGACCACAGAGAAAATATACACGGCCACGGTAAAACTTACCTGTCGGCCCGACTTTTCAATTTGAAGCGGGAGCGCCTTGAACTCCCGTTCGTCGCGGGTGCACTGCATGAACGCTAATGTCGCGCATGCGTGCTGGACGGGGTCTTCACTAGTCACTCACTACCCACTCACGTGACTCCGAAGTAAAATTTATTCTTCACTTGTTTCTTCTCTTTCCATCCAGCTGCTCTGAACAAGTGACTGGGATCCGGATATTCCTCCACTTTAGTCCTTACCCACATCCGTATTTTAACAATTAACAGAGCGCTGTTCGCTCTGGCACAATGCCAGTTAAAAACACCATCCAGAACACAGCTCAACAGTTCCTGGTAGTTAGCCAGGATGTGCTGGCTGCATCTGCTGCTTTGGTTGCCATACATTAGCCTATTGTCTACAAGGCACAGCTTTGTAAGGCTGCACATTCAGTTTGATTGATGAGGGACCCTCCCACTTGTTACTCTAGTTACACAAGTGCATTGTCCATATATCAAGCAGTTGCTGGCATTGATTCACAAACCAAGACTGGAGCCTGGAGGGTTTCCCTTGGCTGAGTTTCGACCAGTGTACAAACTTGCTTTTGTCTGAAGAGGGCTCCCGACCCAAAACGTCACCTATCCATGTTCTCCAGAGATGCTGCCTGACCTGCTGAGTTGTGGCAGTTTAGGAACAGCATTCACCCTACAACCATCAGGTTATTAAACACACTACAAATCTAAATAAACACTGAACTACATAGGCTCAGGGGCTTTGTTTTTTTGTGGTTCTTGCATAAATACTATTTGTTTTATGTGTAATTATGTATGTAATGCATGTGTATATGTATAATATATATAACATTTTTTCTCGATTATTATGATTTACGGAATACCATGTTTACATAATTCTGTTTTGGTGCAAGAAAAGAATTTCATTCATTCTATCTGGACATATGATAATAAAACACTTGTGAGTAACTAGCATTTTGTGCCTTTTTTTAGTTTTTCAACATACAGTGCAGAAAGAGGCCCATTCGGGCCCATCTGAGTCCGCACCAACAAGCAACAACAAAAACCAACCCCATACACCAGCACTATCCTACACAAAACGATATCATAGGGTATAGATGCTAATTTACAATTTTTTACCAAAGCCGAATTAACTTACAAATCTGTACGTGTTCGGAATGTGGGTGGAAACCGGAGCACTCCCGGAGAAAAACCCATGCGGTCACAGGGAGAACGTTGCAAACTCCGACAGAGAGCACCTGTAGTCAGGATTGAACCCGGTTCTCTGGCGCTATAGGGCAGCCAGAGAACTCTCTCCGCTGTGCCACCCCCTGCATCTTTTTTGTTTTTCTGTACATTACTTAGCTGATTTGTCAGCTCACAATCAGATAAGAGGTGTTTCCTCCTGGCTCTTCTGCGGTGACCATGTTTAGAAAATGGGGCCTTCAGAAAGCAACCCCACAATCGTGAGGAGAGGGTCAGATCCACAAAACCTAAACTACTTCTGAAGGCCGAATCCACCCTCAGTAAACCAAATACACTTCATGGGCAATTTTGCTGACCCCAACACAACTAAGACATGAGAGGAAGGCCAAGTTTAGTAAAGTATCCTTTATTGTCATTCAAACTGTTGGTTTGAACGAAATGACATGCCTTGCAGTCATGACAGAGAATAAAAATAACAGAACACATAATGAACACAGTTTTAACATCCACCACAGCTGAGTCCACCAGGCACCTTCTCACTGTTATGGAAGGCAAAAGTCTTAAAGTCCTTGTCTCTTCTTCTTCCATCTTGTTCTCCTCCTCTGCGTTGAGGCGATCCAGGCTTTCGCGATGTTGGAGCCCCCCTGGAGACCCCCCCTCCGCCGGGCGATGGCAAGTCCCCGCGGTATCCGAATCCGAGCTCCGCGAACGGGCTTTCAACTGGTTCAATGCACTCCCCTCAAACACACTTCCCGGGGCGGATGGAAGCTGCCACCCTCCAGTCCAGCGGGACGAAGCTGTGCCAGGGGAGCTCCGGGAATCGGTCCACCAACCTGGGGCCCTGCGAGCTCCCGATGTTGTCGTCCACTGGGCCCGCGGCTGAAGCCCTCCGGGCTCCGAAGTCGGGTCACCGCCTCCGCAACGACAAACACCGCACAAACCTCTGCAGCCCCGAAGGTCGGCAGCTTCGCGATGGCGAGTCTTGGCTCTGCCTCCGGAGCCCTCGAGGCCGGCCCCAGTTGGAGGCCGCCAGCTCCGCGATTAGGCCGCAGCGCAGACGGAGACGGAGATACGACAAAGAAAGGTCGCATCCTCCCCCCCCGAAGGAAGAGACTAAAACAAGTTTCCCCCGCCCCCCCCCCCCCCCCCCCCCACCCCGCCCCCCCGCCCTCCCCCCCCCCCCCCCCCCCCCCCCCGCCCCCCCGCCCCCCCGCCCCCCACACACACACAACTAAAAATAAACTAAAACATAAACGTCCAACAAGACAAAAGAAAAAAAAAAAAAGAAAAAAGACAGACGGACCGCAGACGAGCGCAGCTAATTGGCAGCGCCGCCACTTCCGGATTCAAGTGGTTGTGGTCACTAATTCATGTGGTTGTACACTCCGATGAGCTTGCACTCATTAACACATTTTTTAATTTGGAGCTAATGCTTCTCACAGACCCGTCCTCACCCCGTCCTCATTATTATATCCCAGTGTTATAAAGTGACAGATTACCAACTGTTACCCAACCACAATCATCAGATCTGCATTGACAAAAAACACTGGAGCGGAGTAACTCAGCGGGTCCGGCAGCATCTGTCCTGGACCTCTCCCCCAAAGCCATAGTGAACAACACTTCATATTTTGCTTGGGCAGTTTACAAACCAGCAGTATAAACGTTAATTTATTTAAATTTTAAAAAGTACCTCCTACATTCCCTCCACTCTCCATCTCTCTTCCCTGCCCCACCTCAGCTTTCCCACCCATTCCACTGTTCATATCCTTGTATCCCTCTTGTTAACATGCCTTCCCCAGCCAACAACAGGCCATTATGGGCTCCACCCTTCCTGAGGTCATCTGTTGCCAACCCTGATTCTTTTCTGGCCTTTTCTCACTGCCAGCTTATCCCCCATTCCACCCCTCTCTCCCACCCCCACCTCGACTTTCATCTGAAGAAGGGTTCCAACCCGAAACGTCGCCTATTCTTTTTCTCACACAAATAACCGCTGAGTTACTCCAGACTCACTTTGTGTCTATCTTCCAACCGGCATTCTGGACCAGTCATGCCCATTAGCCTGGCATTCTATCTGACCCCCCACAGTGACCCTGGGGCTGGCTTCCCATGGCCCCCAGTCATGGCAAACCCAGGCAGATACCGGAGGTTTAATTTAGATGGCGTTATAAGGCAGCAACTCTTTGCCGCTGTGCGACCAGTGTTTGGGTAGGCAATTTCTACCGTGGTCCCCACCCTAGTTCAATTCTCCAGTGGTCCTCACACTTTGCCACCAGATGATATCAACTCAACTGCACTGCACCAACAGGTGGCACGATGGTGCAGTGGTAAGAGTTGCTTTACCTTACTGCGCCAAGGACCCCGGGTTCGATCCCTGACTACAGGTGCTGACTGGACTGGTACGGAGTTTTTGTACGTTCTCTTCCCCCGTGACCTGCGTAGGTTTTCTTTCGAGATCTTCAGTTTGTCCACACTCCAAAGATGAACAGGTTTACAGGTTAGATTGGCTTGGTATAATTGTAAATTGTCCCTAGTGCCGTGCAGGATTTTGTTAATGTGCGGGAGATCGCTGGTCGGTGTGGAGCCGAGGGGGTCCTGATTTCTTCTGTCTGTGACTTCTCTAAAAACTAAAACACTCCTCCTAAGGAGTTGGTGGATAGCCGGAAAGGTTGAAGGGCTTTTGCAGGGACAGCAGGAGCCCGCCAGGTTGCGTTGACCCCATCGCGTGTCGTCCGGCTACATGATTACACAAACCCATAGCATTAAGAAAGAAACTGATTGGTTTGTCACATCCATGAGAAGGCCTGACAGTCAAAATTAAGAACTGCTGTTGGCAGTGACAACTGGAATTAAAGCATCAATTGTGTAATTAACCGAACGACACTCTTAAAAAACCAAACCATGGTAGGGAAAGCATTGAAATTATATCGACCTGTTTCCACAATATTGCCAAGATTTGTTCATTTGAAAGTGATCAAATATATTTTTAAGATCTCCCGCGTAATTGCCAAGGATTTAGAAAGCCTTGTACAAGCTGTTTGTGAGAGTTACAAAGTGAATTAGGAATGTTGGCAGTGTTTTGAGACCTGTGTTTTGTTAAAAAATTAAACTGTGGCTCAAGGGCGTTAATGCAACAAGACACAACACAAACCATACATGGCCGAATGAATACAACAACTACATATTCCCTCTCTGCAATTAGTTTGGGTTGAGAATACAGTTCAGAAGTAGGCCCTACGGCCCACCACCAAGAAGGTCGACCAGCAATCCCGATCCCTCGCCCGTCTATCCCCGGCGCCCACACACTAGGGACAACAAATTTACATGTTCAAACCTACGGATCGAGCCAATTAACCTACATCTACGTCTACGTCTTTGGAGTGGGCGTGGAGGAAACCGATGATCTCGGAAAAAAACCCATGCAGGTCACGGGGAGAACGTACAAACTCCGTACAGACAGCACCCATAGTCGGGATCGAACCCGGGTCTCCAGCGCTGAAAGCGCTTTGAAAGGTAGCAACTCTACCGCTGCGGGGTCCATTAATCCATAAATGTTAAAAAGACTATCTTATACCAATTCAATCTGACTAAATTTGATACTTGACTGGGTGACGTTATGTTTTCAGTGACTCTTCTATCTTACCAAGTGCAATTAGGCAATGCAGGAAACTTACACGATACAGAAACGAAACTGCAAAGGGGAAGCTGAACCTATTCGAAGAAACACTCACCTCCAGCCCATGGACATTCATCATCCTCAGAGTCTTCCTCTCAAGACTTTTAGATTTTAGACATAGACAGCGCCCAGAAGTCTCAGAAATAGGCTCTTCGGCCCACTTAGTCCGTGCCGTCCAGCACTCCCCATAATACAACTAGCACTATCTTACACACTTAGGACAGTTTACAATTTTTTTTTTTTTTCCCGAAGCCAATTTTAAACTACAAACCTGCACCCTGTGGTCACAGGGAGAAAGACGTACAAACTCCACACAGATAGGATCAGCAGTCAGGATTGAACCCGGTCTCCGCGCGCAACAGGTCGCAACTCTATCACTTGCACCACTGTGCCACCTCTTACGGAAAAAAAAAAGGGCAACATTTAAGGGCCTGTCCCGCTTTTACGTGTCCTTGGCACGCAAATTACGCGACCTCGTCGTTTGTCCATCGCGTTGAGGGCGCACGGCTGACATCGTATGGCCACGCGGGGCGGGGCCGGGCGGTCCCACTGAGCAGTAGTAGCGCGGAGGGGTAGGTTAGTTGTGCGCAATCAACGCGCAGGACTCCGAAATTTTTTGTAGCGAACAAAATCTTCGCACACCAAACGGTTTGTGTCGCGGAGCTGACTGGCCAAAGTGGGACAAGGCCCAAGACCCTGGCGCGACGCTAATCGTCTCACACCTGCAACTGCAGCAGAAGCAGGCAAAAACCGATGGCCGAGCTCGGCCTGGGGCTCACGGCCGTTGTGGTCCGGATCCGCCTCCACTTCTAACTCCCAGAGAGCGGGTCCAAGAAAACTGAAGATAGACACAAAATGCTGGAGTAACTCAGCGGGAAACCGGCAGCATCTGGGAGAAGCAATGGGTGACGTTTCGGTCAAGAGACCCGTTCTTTCAGGCTGAAGAAGAGTCTCGATCCATTCCTTCCACACTCTCACAGAGATGCTGCTCCGTCCCGCTGATTACTCCAGCATTTTGTGTCCATCTCAAATGATTGTCACGCTCTCCATAAAGCTGTGCGTACAAATGAAATTGCACGCGACCTTCGTGGGACTGTCGCGGCTCAACGCGACCACGAGGTCGCATAATTAACATGCCAAGGACACGTCAGTGGGACAGGGCTTAACAGTGACCTACCAACCCACTGCCTTTCTGATGTGGGAGAATATTTGGAGGCAAGGGTTCCGACCCAAAACGTCAACTATCCCGCTCCTCCAGAGATGCTGCCTGACCCGCTGATTTACTCCAGCATGTAGTTCGAGACTTGGAGTATCGCAGGAAGAGTCGAGGGTGTTTATTTTCAATTGCATGGAATATGTGATAAGAGCAGAATGTGGCCATTCCGCCCATTGTCTCTACTTCGCCATTCAATCATGGCTGATCTATCTCTCCTCTCCCCCCTAATCCCATTATTATACTGCCTTCTCCCCCCTTTCCTCCCCATCACCCCTGACACCTGTACTAATCAATAATCTTTATCTCTCCTTTAAAAAAAATATCCTCCATTGACAGCCCCCGCCCCCGCAGCCTTCTGCGGCAAAGAATTCCCCAGATTCATCCGCCCCCCCCTCTGACTAGAAATCTCCTCCTCATCTCCTTCCTAAAGGAACGTCCTTTAATTCTGAGGCTATTAGAAGAGAGAAAGAAAGGAATGATATGATATGTGAGAGGGGGGGGGGGGGGGGGGGGGGGGGGGGGGGGGGGGGGGGGACCACCTCTAGTCCCTAGACTCTCCCAATAGTGGAAACATCCTCTCCACATCCATATGAAACCAGAACAATGAAATTCCTTACTTACTCCAGCTCAACAGGCAACATTAGATGCAATATAAACAATCAATGTATGAATCAATGATCAGTTAACATGGTCTGAGGTAAGTCTGGACCATGGTAGTTCAAAACCAAACCACATAGTGCAAACCATAGTTTAGTTTTAATTTAGAGATGTAGATCGGGAACAAGCCCTTTGACCGATGACTGAGTCTGTGCCGACCAGTGATCACCCTGTACACTAGCACGATCCTGCACACCAAGAGTCAAAGGCTGAAGAAGAGTCTCGACCCGAAACGTCGCACATCTCCTTCGCTCCTTAGATGCTGCAGCACCCGCTGAGTTTCTCCAGCCTTTTTGTGTACCCCAATAGATCAAGAGTGTTTTATTGTCATATGTCCCGAATGGGACAATGAATTCTTTCTTACCTGCTGCAGCACAACAGAATATGCGAATATGTAAACATAGTACATAACAGGGGAGATGAGAAAAAAAGGGGGAAAAGTTCAATAAATAACAAAATAGTGAAATAATAATATAGTCTTTTGCAGTTCAGAAGCTTATTCGTTGATGTGTTTTAATTTAAGTAAGTCCTGAAGCTGTAGGGAAGAAAAGCTGTTCCTGAACCTGGGCGTTACAGTTTTCAGGCTGACTGTACCTTCCCTCCTGATGTCAAAATGGTGAAATGAGTGTTGGCCAGGTGGTGTGGGTCTTGTATGATAGTGTGATTTTGGTGGAGCTGCCCTTTTTGTGACCAGCGATGCACATTCAAGAACCCTTTGACGGTGGGGAGGTCAAAGCCATGATGGACTGGGGCAGTGGTCACAACTATTTTGTAGTTGTCTTTTCCGCCCTTGGACATTCAAGTTGCTGAACCAGGCCACGATGCAACCAGTCAGAATGCTCTCTAAATACTACCGTGCACCCTGTAGGAGAAATCCTCTTCGACATGGCGAATCTCGTAACTCTTCTCAAAGAAGTAGATTCGCTGATGTGCCTTCTTTACAATTGCAACGGTGCGCTGGGGGGTCCAGGAAAGATCTTCTGAATAATGCACGCCATTTGCAGGAATTTGAAGTTATTGACCTTCTCCACCATTGTCCCATTGATGTGAACAGGATTGTGGGTCCTCATCCTTCCCCTACCCAAAGTCCACAATCAGTTCCCTTGGTCTTACTGATAAGTTTGAGAGCCAGGTTGTTGTGCTGGCACCATTGGTCAGTCGGTCGATCTCACTTCTGATAACGCTGACCTCATCTCATCTGTGATTCGTTCGTCACGACAACAGTGGGTGGGTCGTAGTCCGAACTCTATGATGGAGTTCGCACTATGTCCATGTCCGCCACACAGTCATGAGTATAGAGTGAGTAAAGCAGGGGGCTGAGCACGCAGCCTTGACGTGCCACCCACCAGCGTACTGATTATCGCTGAGGATGAAGTGTTTCTCTTGTCAATTCGAACAGACTGTGGATCTGTGGGTGAGGAAAGAAGTCGAAGATCCAATGGCAAGAGGGATGCGCAGAGACACCCCAGTTTCCCTGAGTTTGTAACCAGCTGGGAAGGGATGATGGTATTAAACGCCCGAGCTGTAATCTATAAACAAACAGCCTGACGGTAAGGACACCCAGGGACAATTTACAATTTTTTTTATTTGACGCCAATTTAAAAACCAACAAATCTGTTATGTCTTTGGAGTGTGGAGGAAGGAAACCAGGAGCATCCGGGGGGGAAAACCATGCAGTCCACAGGGATAATGGACAAACTTGCAGATTTATTTAATTAACAATGTAAGTTTCTTGTGGGTTTTGATTTGACCTGGTGTTTCTAGATAATCAGAACAGTGCTGCACAGGAAAACAGGTCCTATGGCCCACCCCATAAGGTCGAACTGACATCATGTTTGGTACATTTAGCAACCAGTATGAAAATGGAGGACTGAATATTGACAGTGCCCATGCAGTTGGTATTGGGGCCATTTGGCAACCCTTAAAAGAATTCTGTACCATCTAAAACCTGTCCATGTTCTCCAGGGATGCTGGCTGAACTAGTGTGGGACTTATTTGGGCGCCGTTGAGGTAATCCTGTGGAACACAGGGATCTAGGAATAACTGTGCATAGTTCCCTGAAGGTGGAATCGCATGTATATAGGGTGGTAAAGAAAGCTTTTGGTGTGCTGGCCTTTATAAATCAGAGCATTGAATATAAAAGGAGTAGGGAAGTAATTTCTAAATTGTACAAGCCATTGGTGAGACCATTTCTGGAGTATGGTGTACAATTTTGGTTCCGCCTAATTATAGGAAGGATTGACAAACCAAAATAGAGAGAGTACAGAGGAAGATTTTACTAGAATGTGCCTGGGTTCCAGCAACTAAGTTACAGAGAAAAGTTTGAACGTTAGGTCTTTATTCTTTGGAGCGCAGAAGGTTAATAAGGGGGGACTTGATTGAGGTCTTTAAAATGATGAAAGGGATAGACAGAGTTGATGTGGATAAGAAGCTTTTCCCATTGAGGGTAAGTGAAGATTCAACAAAGGGCATGACATGAGAATTAAGGGACAGAGGTTTAGGGGGTAACATGAGGGGGAACTTATTTACTCAGAGAGTGGTGACTTGTGCGGAATGAGCTTCCAGCGCAGAAGTGGGTGGCGAGGCAGGATCGATTTAAATAAAACATTTAAAAGTAAAGTGGATAGGTATATGGACGTGAAGGGAATGGAGGGGTATGGTCTGAGTGCAGGTTAGATGGGACTAGGGGTAAAATAAATGTTTGGCATGGACTGGAAGGGGCCGAGAGGGCCTGTTTCCTCCGTGCTGTAATTGTATATATGGTTATATGTTATATGGTTATATGGTTTGAGTATGGCTGCCCTGCCAGCAGCTGTTAGCCTTTCACTCTTTTAATTATTCATTTTTAGTGAGTTAAAAGTGTTTGTTTTGGAGGGTTGTCTAGTCTTTTTATGTGGGGGGGTGGGGGGGGGTTGGGGGGGGGGTGGGGGGGAGGGGGGGGGGGGAAATGGGGAAAGGTGAAAACTATTTTTTCTCAGGATCCCTACCTGGTTGAGATGCGGCTTTTCTCCGAGCCGTGTTTTCTCCCGCCCATCCTCGCGTCCTATACCAACAGTCCTGAGCAGCGTTTTTCCTGCCGTGACCGGCCAGGTCTTCAGCTTCGGTGGCGCACAGAGCTGAGGCACCATCGTGGAGCGGGGCGATGCATTAACACCCAGACCAACCCGGGTCCGCCGCCCGTGCGGTAAGCCTCCGTAGTGCTGTGACTGCCGACCTCAACACATCGTGGAGCTGCGCTCTGTGGAGCTTCCAGCCCGCGGGGGCGGCGCTGAGCTTTAAAACAACCGCGGAGCCTGGGATCTCATGCCGAGGTCCCCAGTGTCAGAGCTCCACCCAGCGCCAGAGCCCGTGTCTTTTCTGGAGAGGCCGTGGAGGCAGCGGGGCGGCCGTTCCAGACACTAACTCCCGAGCCGCTGAGAGAGTGTTCACATCCCCACGCCAGAGCTCTTCAATATCATCCCCGCGAGAGGGCCTGAAGCCACTCGGGCTGCCTAAAGTGGCACTGAGGAGGCCTCAATAGGCCCACCATTGGGAGAACGAGGATGGACTGGACCTTTTGAAACCTTGTTCCGCTCACAGTGGGAACCATTGTGGGGGTTTGTTTTATTATTTATGTTTATTTTAATTTATTTAATGTTGTGTCTTCATCTTTTATTTGTGTGCTGCATGGCAGTCAAATTTCCCCTACACCAATTGTCCTTGTATCCAATCCTTTGTATGCTTGACCTCCCGCTGAGTTACGCCAGCGCTTATTTAGTTTAAGTCGTATTCTGATACCAAACCTGTACAAATACAAGAGTGACTTTGGAGGAGGTATACGAACAAACAAATGTTTTTATATCTATATAGAATCCACAAAATCACGAGAAATCTAAATAGAGGTGAATCATAAAACAAATTATACGGGCTATTGCATAAACCTTCCCACATTGCTTACAAAAACCATCAAGGAATGTGCTAAAGGTAATATAACCTGTGTGGCTTGTTGTAACTGAACAACCTTGCTTCGACACCACACAACTTAGGACTGTCTGTATGTGCTGCGCTGAGCTGGGGACAGGGAACCAGGAATTAAGACAGTCATGTATTTTTCCTGACTATGGCAAGATATGAAAATTTCTATCCATATTAATCATAGGACTGCCTAGTGCGGACTGGATCTTTAATCTTCTCTTCCTTACATATCACGTCAATCTGAAGCTAAGGCATGTGAGCAACATCCAAAACATGTTCTAGTTCTCACCAGCCCTGTGTGATCACATCAATACACAATAGATCGAATAAGAACAATATGTCAGGAGTAGGCCATTCGGCCCTTTCGAACCAGTACCCCACCCACCACCCCCCCCCCACCTCCTCACCGCCCATTCAATTGTGATCAGGGCTGATCATTCATCCCCAATCAGTACCCGTTCCTTGCCTTCTCTCCCCCATATCCCCGTGACTTCTGCGTTTTTTAAGAGCCCTATCTCAAGCTCCTCTTGAAAGCATCCAGAGAAAACCCGCCTCCACTGCCGAGAATTATAGATAATATTATATAAAGAACAAGCCATCAAAGCTTGGCGATCGTATTCACACACGTTTCAAACAACACACCGAACACCTCCGCTCGGGCGTCCGCAATAACCAACCCGACCTCGCCGGGGCGCTCAGCACTTTCAAACTTCCCCCCCCCATTCCGCATCCGACCCTCCATTGCGTCCTGGGCCCTCCTCCACGGCCAGAGTGAGCAACGAACGCAAGTTGGAGGAACATCGCCTCATATTCCGCTTGGGGAGAGTCTGCAACCTCTGGGCCTTGACACATTGAATTTTCTCAATTCTGTTAACCGGCATGCTGTCTCCTCCCCTTCTCTCTCTCTCACCTCTCTCCCTCCCGAGCCATCGGGGCCCTGGCATTTCCTCTCTCTCTACTCCTCTCCACCTCTCTCTCCCCCACCCTAGTCGCACTAACTACTTCTCATTTCACACTACAAACAGCTTGCAATGGCGTGTTCCCTTTACATCGATACTTTTTTTGCATATCTTTCATTCATTATTCTTTATCCTCTCGCACATCACCGTCATGATCCTCGCGTTTCCTTTTTCCCGATCCCTGACCGTCTGAAGAAGGGTCTTCTCCAGAAACTGACCCGAAACGTCGCCTATCTCCTTCACTCCTTAGATGGCTGCTGCACACCGCTTGGAGTTTCTCCAGCCCTTTGTGTACCCTCTCGATTCTCCAGCATCTGCAGTCCTTCATTAACACGCAAGCTGGAGTATTGTGTCAGTTTTTCATCATAAGGAAGGATGTGGCCACGAAAAGTGCCTTCCCCTTTTCCTTTCGCTCCATAGATGCTGTTTACAAACAACCCGCTGAGTTTCCCCAGCACCTTTTGTCTCCACTTTCTTTCTATGTGGAGTTTTGCAGGTTCTCATTTGTAACAGAGGATTTCCCCAGGTAATCCTTGGATGCTCAACATATCTCAAATACATTTAAAATTGGCTCCTATAAGTGCGTGTATGGGAAAAGACCTGGGGTTTCCAGAGGATGTTGACGGAGGACGAGTGAGGACGAATAATTTTACAGGTAATTAAGTTGGGGGATAGTATGCCTATAGACTTTGAACTTGAGATAGGCGTGAAAACCTACGCGCTGCAGACCCACTGAGTTCGCACACACGCCGACCAGCGATACCATCAACCACCGCCCCGTACCACGAGCACAATCCTAACACAGTTGGGGGAGGGGACAATTTACAATTTACAGAAGCCAACGTACAGAAACCTGTACGTCTTTGGAGTGTGGGAGGAAAATCGAGGCACCCCAGAAAAAACCCTCGTGTGACAGGGAATTACAACTACAATGCAAACAAACCAAGCAGCCAGCCACCCGTGACAGGATCGAAACCCGAATCCAGAATCCATCAGGGTTGATGTGAACCAACTCACAACTCTGAGTTGTGAGGGAGCAACTCTACCACTGGCAACCACCCTGCACCACAGGAACAATATATTGTGCAGGAACGAACTCTGCAGATGCTGCGTTTAAATCGAAGGTTCGACACAAAATGGCTGGAGTAACTGCTTGCGTACAAAGAGGCAGCATCAATCTCGGGGAGAGAAGAATGTTTGACGTTTCGGTTCGAGACCGCCTTCTTTTCACACTATATGAGACGTTCCGGGTCGAGTCCTCTCTCAGACACTGAAGAAGTGACTCAACCCGATAACGCACCCATTATCCTTCCTCTCTAGAGTGGGCTGCTGTTCCCACAGTATGGATAATGGCAGGTTCTATCACAACTTGGTTTTCCGGACCAGCTATGCTCAACATCGATCATGGACTCACTCAATGGGCTAATTACTCTTTCTTTTCTTTTCTATGTCATCATAAAGAAGACAAAAACATACTTTGCGATGGGATTTGCGTGGTCGTGGATGGAGTTCCACCATCTTGGTTTAACCGTCAGTCAAACGTCAATGACTTGGACCCATAACCTTATCTCACGTTGTCATCTTTCTAAGGTTATCAGTCAGAATGGATTTTAAAATTTTAAAACAACATGAAAATGGAAATGACATCCTTCCTCATTTCCATGGGACAATCACAGACAATTAAACAGAGGCAGAATAGAATGAGATTAAAAAACAAAATCATTGCGATTTATCAGGGAGCAGGTAATTCAAGTCAAGAGCCAGTCACGGAAAACTGAATGATAAATTTAAAAAAAAACATAGAGGAGCATTTGCTAACTAAGGCTTCCCTGCCGGCCACAAAATCAAAGAGAAAATAAATGTAAGAACGACAGCTCAAAGCACTCAAGAGGTGGGAAAGGGGGATGTAGTCACTGAAGTATAAGCTGCAGATAGACACACAAAAGAGTTTTGAGTACTCAGCGGACAGGCCACATCTCTGGAGATAAAGGAAGCGAGACGTTTCGGTTGAGACCCTTCTTCAGACTGTCCCTGGAGAACAAACGAGTTCAACTTTATTCAAAGGTCCATAATCCATATTGCCCAAAAATACTGTCATGAAAATACATAACAATCACTCAATTAAACATAAATATAACGGTAACCATGGCCATTCCACAGTATTGTACCTAATGGGATCAAAACCGCAAGAATAAGAAAAAAACTACCAAAGATGGCGCCAGAAGTGTAGGGGCGACACCAGACTCTTATCGTACATAATACTTTTTGTTTCATTTAATAAACGATGGGAGTACAGGAGACTGCAGTTGCTGGAATCTTGAACAAAACACAAAGTGTTGATGGAAGCCCCATGGCCTTTGCACATCTGTGGAGGGAATGGGAGCAACGTTTCAGGTTGGGACCCTGCCTCTGGCAACTTATTCCATATGCCCAATCACCTCTGAGTAAAAAAGTTACCGCCCAACACTCGGCCATGCTCTCAACCCCTCCGGTTGCTACTAAATCTTGCCCCTTTATAGTTTTATCTTGACCTGTACAGGTTTACTCAGTTTTTTTTTTGATTTTTCTACTCCCCTGTGGTAAAAATAATTGTGCATCACCCCGATCTATTCCCTTCATGATTTTAATACACCAACATAAGATCAACAATCCACACCTCAGCTCAAGTGCTCCAAAAATAAAGTTCTAGCCTGCTCAACCCCAACCCCTCCCTACATGTCACAGCCCTCGAGTCCTGGCATCATCCTGGTTTAATGGACAGAGCCTGTTATGTATTATAAACAAAGGACACAAAGTGCGGAGTAATCTCAGCAGGTCAGAGGCCAGAAATCTCTGGGGAATCATGGATAGGTGACGTTTTGGGGTGGGACCCCTTCTTCAGAGACTCCCTGTCAGCAGTAATTGATTCTACTGTTATGTATTAGAAGACTTTTAGAGAACTGCAGAGTGGAAACAGGCTCTTCAGTTTCAGCCCACCGAGTCCACACACACTGACCAACCGTTTTCTTTAATGTTTCCGTCCACTACACTATAAACCACACACGAGGGGGGGTTTTTAACTAACAAAAAAATTTTATAATTAAATTCCATTACAATTTTTAACTGAAGCAAATGAACCCACAAACCGGCCCTCTTGGAGTGTGGGAAGGAACCCGGACAACCCGAGAAGAAAACCCACACGGGACATGGGGAAAAACGTACCATCTCCATGCAGACAGCAACCCCCTTAGGTCTGGACATGTTTTCGCTCCAGGCAACTTCCTTTTTTTTCCTTTTGCATTTGACAATGCTGTTATGTACTTTTTTTAAAAGGACCAGAGAGCTGAGTAACTCAGGCAGGACCTGGCAAGCATCCTTGAAACATGGATTGGTGGCACTTTGGGTCAGGACCTTCTTCAGATTCCCAGTCTGCTGCCCGTCTGCTGCAGTCCTTGTTTCTTTTCTACGATCATGTTAAGGTTAAGAAGAACTTTGCATTCATTGTTTCAAAGTTGGACCAAGGGTTCTGCACACTTAAGTAATGTTCCAGCAGCAATGGGCTTGGTTGGAAGGCTACTGGGGAGAGCATGTGCTGAGAACTCTCCAGTTAAGAGGGAGATGTCTAAAACAAAAACGTCCACCAAACTGCAAATCCTACCAGCTGGTTGGACAGTTTGTGTCCGCAGGTCCATTTGCTGAATGTCTAACTTACCTTGTTTCTTGGCATTCTTAAAGGGCTTATTAACAAATCACATAAACAAGGTTGAGGCTTTGGCTATCTTTTAAACTTAGCAAACTTCCTTCTAATACAAGAAGAAGACAAAGATATCAGGTTTAAGAGGCGATCCTCCTATATAATAACTGATACAGATGAACATCCCAATAATAAAATACAGTACCCGTGGAGTTGCTAAAGTATTATAGGAATTACACACAATATAGTGAAATATTTAACCAAATGCAAATGTCATCAGCTAACAAACAACTTTTGCATTGAAACTTATTAAGTAGTTTCGATCCTGTCGACGGGTGCCTGTCTGGCAGATTGTATCTTCTCCTCTGTGACT
Organism: Okamejei kenojei; assembly: GCA_035221665.1. Lineage (NCBI taxonomy): Eukaryota > Metazoa > Chordata > Chondrichthyes > Rajiformes > Rajidae > Okamejei > Okamejei kenojei. Next base: position 34,439,133 of record CM069143.1, read on the forward strand.
GGGTTGGTTTTTTTTCTCTCCAGGTGCTCTAGTTTTCACCCACATGCAAAAAATGATGTGCAGTTTGTGGGATAAATGTCTCCTCCGCCTAACAATGTGATGTGCAGAGGTACCAAAGTGAGATAAACACATAGAAAAGCAATGTTACGAAATTTTGAGATTTAAAAAATCAAGTCTGTGCAATTTATCCAACAGCTAAAGCATAAAAAGAAGTTTAAATTTGACCACCTAATTCGCTAATTCCACTTTCCATATCTTCGGTATTAAAAATAAGTTATGGCCATTTTCATACTCGAGAATTAGCATCTTGTTCCCTATTGCTTTTATCCTATTGACTTAACACAAAAAGCTGTGATCAGGACAGTCAAAAGAGCCCATAACTTCACTTAAAAAAAATTTTTATTATTTTAAGAGAACTGAATGATAATTTTATTTATTTTCAGTTTATTAATAGATTGAAGTATTCTACAACAATTATGAACAATCTTTACCTTTTGGATGACCTGAAATTGGGAGGCATATAAATAGTTAGTTCCTTAACTGTAGCTAATTACAAAATTAAAATGACTTGATCTATCTAAAACACCTAAATCATCCATTTCTTTTACGAAAAGGTTTAACATTTAAAAAAAACCTAAGTGTCGTCCCAAATAAATAACATTCACATACACAATAATTCACAATATAACTTATTATTTAAATCTATGTCATGAATTTATAGGCCAAATTGACAGGATTTTAGTGTTTAATTCCCTTAAATCAATGGCCATTTAAAAATAAATCAACTTGGCGAGTGGGTTTTTGTGGAAACGCGATGTGATTGGAACGTTGCGGTTTGCGGGAATTTTTTAAACCCCCAGTCAGAGGAAAAAAAATACTGCCGGTTTCATATTTTTTTTTTGTCACCCTTTTTATCCGCCACATGAAAATTTGAATTAAAGTATAGGCTTCCCTAAGAAGCACGTTTTTTGTTTTTTATGTAAAAAATAAACTGTGTACCTTTCTTTTGTCCCCTACGTAAAGATCCCCGTCCCGTTGTCGGCGTTGGACAGCATTAAAAGATATTTTTTAATTTACTCCTCGCTATTTTATTTTTTCCAGCGTTAAATTTTAATAAACTTAATAAAACGGCAGTTGAAAGGCGATTTTTTCTTCAACAACTAAAAGCCTGTTAAAATTAATTTGAATATAGTCTGAAGAAAAATCGCATTTTAAAAAAAAATTAAAAAAAAAAAAAAATAAAACTTAAAAAACAAAAACCCGCCCCCCGCTCAAAATGGCGCCAAAGTACGCGCACGAACGGGGTAGGCACAACTGCTAGTTGGTGCCGCTAAACAGTAAGGTTTTGTAACATACCTACCATAGTACTTAGTGTACATGTGAATGATAGTCACATGACTCAGAGGGCCAAAGAGGCCCCCTCCTTCCATGTATTAGTTTCCAAACTAAACTAAACTAAACTAACCCAAACCTAAACTGGGAGACCGAAGACAGGTCCAAATACCCAAAAACAAAAACGTTGTCTATCCAATTCCCACCAACGGATATGATGCAGCCGACCCTGTTTGCCTAGTGGGTGGGCCAGAGGTTCACCTCACCTCCTACCAACAACCAAACCTATTCCTCCACTATTTCTAGTGTTAACAACCAACGCTTTAACCTCGGTTAGAACCAAGCGCACTAGGCTTGGCGATCAAACTTTGCCCAACACCGTCCGCTCAGGTTCAGCATTAAAACCAAACCTGATCTCCCTGATCTCCCGGTGGTCTCAGCAGCGACAACTCTCAACTACTACTTAACTCTCTCCACCCCCTCCCATTCTGAATCCGAGACTTTTCTGTCCCTGGGCCTTCCGCCAGGGCCAGATTGGAGTCCCATCCGCAAATTGGAATGGAGCAGGGCACCTCATTTTAACACTTTGGGTAGTTTACATCCCAGCGGTTATGAACATTGATTTCTTTCTCCAATTTTCAGGTATTCCTCTTCTTGCTTTCTTTCTTTTCTCCCCTCCTTCCCCTCGCCCTTCCCAGCTTCTCCCACCGCCTCTTCCTTATCTACTTCCCCTACCTTCCCACTTACTTCCCCAGCCCCCAACTCCCCACAATCAGTCTGACGAAGGGTCCTCGACCAAAACGTCACCTATTCCTTTCGCTCCACTAAGATGGCGCCCCTCACCCGCAAATTCTCTTCACAGCATTTTTTCTACGTGTTGAATACTCCAGCACACTTTTGTGCATTGAGCGAGCATTTAGGGTTTTGAAAACAAGAATCCACTGAACATGGGAGACAACCAAACTGCAGATTCTCTGGAAATCTTGAACAAAATCTAACAATGCTGCAGGAACGTCAGCAGGTCTGCGCAGCTTCTGTGGAAGTAATGGACATATGAAGTTTCAGGTCAGAGGACCTTTCTGCAGACAGGATGGAGTTTTAGGAAGGAAACACTCTCGCTGCAAGAGTTTGGGCAAATCCAGGCAAGTGATAGATGGAAATAAAAGACAAAGTGCTGGAGTAACTCAGTGAGTCAGCCAGGAGAATACAGATAGGTGAAGTTTTGTGTCGGTTCCCCTTCAAGGATGCAGCCAGCCTGACCTGCAAAGTCCCAATCTCTCAACCTCTCCCTGTCGCTTTAGGACCCTCAAGTCCAGGTGCATCAACATAAATCTTCACTGAAACCTTTTCAAACTTGAAAAAAATCTTTTCTCCCAACATGGTACCACAGAACCAAACACAGAACTCGAAAGATGTGCCGGAAATGGTCGGGGTCCCCCCCCGACTCTACACTAAATGCGGCCTGTCCCCAACGTCTTATAACAACTGCAATACACAACCTCCCAACTTCAATACTCAATACTATCCGACTGATTGAAGGCCAATGTGCCAAAAGCTTTTTTTGGCCACCCTATCCACCCGTATGCCGCCAACCTTCAAGAAATGTACCCTACACTTCATGATCCTCCAGCATGCGCCGACAACGCCACCCCCATAGTAGCCCCCCCACTATTTAATCACTGAGTAGGTCCTGGCACATTAGATATGCTTTGCGCTGACCCACTGAGTTCATACAAGGACACTTTGTTTGTGTTCAATGCATCTATATGATGATTACTCCTCAGATATATAATTGTTCAAACATTGAAGATGACCTGGATTCGTCCTTGTGAGTCTGTGGATCTGCAGAGAGCAATCAACACAGTCAATGAGGAAAAATGTACATGGCTTTTAAGGGGCATTAAGGGGGAAAGAGTAATAGGAAACCCTGAGAGTAACACTTTTTAAATTTAAAACCACAAGGGAGGTGTTTGTATGGAACCAGCTGCCGAGGAGCAAGTTGAGGCAGGTACTAATCATGACATTTAAGAGACATTTGACAGGTACATGGATAGGGTAGGTTTAGAGGGTGTAGGAAAGGAACTGCAGATGGCTGGTTTACACTGTAAGATAACAAAATGCCGGAGTAACTCAGAGGGGAATCAGGCTGCATTTCTGGAAAAAAATTGAATAGGTATGACCGGTTTCGGTGTTGAGAACCCTCCTTCAGACGGGTCTAGCCCCGAAACGTCACCTATTTGTTTTACCTTCTCACAGAGATGCAGCCTGACCCGCTGAGTTACTCACCAGTGGTTGTTGTGCCTATCTATATGTTTTGAGGGATATTGAAGGGGGCTTTGG